>JAGDQP010000676.1:0-148519 GCA_022664845.1 Lepisma saccharinum
CGACAGGAACAAGCGCGAAACGGAATTAGAGCGACAGGAACAAGCGCGAAACGGAATTGGAGCGACAGGAACAAGCGCGAAACGGAATTAGAGCGACGGGAACTAGCGCGAAACGGAATTAGAGCGACAGGAACAATCGCGAAACGGAACAAGCGCGAAACGGAAGTAGAGCGACAGGAACAAGCGCGAAACGGAATTAGAGCGACAGGAACAAGCGCGAAACGGAACTAGAGCGACAGAAATAAGCGCGAAACGGAATTAGAGCGACAGGAACAAGCGCGAAAGAAACTAAAGCGAAAGTTTTGCTCTTATTCCGTTTCGCGCTTGTTCCGCGACCCCGGTTTTCTCTACTCTACTCTCGCGCCGTGCAGCAAGCGTACTTTTCTATTACGTCATAGAGTTGACGTCACTAACTTCTATACAGTGGTACCAAGTTAACTTTTCTCAATGCACATGCACTCGGAAACAACGAAATTTAACTTTATCCAACCATTCTACTTTGCCCCTCTTTCCCTTATATGATCTTCAAAAGCTATGCGTAATAGGAAAATAACACGTTGAGAAAGAATTCAAATAAATTTGTAAAAACTGTTAATCCATGGGATTCTGCAAACCATGACCTACTTTTCACATAACAGTGGTCATTATTAAAGAATTCAAGGTTGAGAGATACAAGCTTCTGTGTATTCTTTGATTAAATATCAGCCGACTGCTCCATTAGCTTCTTCTAGACTTCATTTTTCATTTCCATCTTCATCAGAACTATCTTTCATGAAAAAAATATTCAGAAATTTCGGGAAACACTAAGGAAGGAGCAGAAAATAGGAAACGTCTATCTAGAGGGAGCTTTGTCCATCACAGACGGTCGCGCATTTCGAGCTTCATAGATTACGTCTTCTTGCCCTTTAGTAAATACCCAGATCAATTCTCTAACCGGTCTTATTCATCGCATATTTACCGTAAACTTCGCAAATTTGACTATGAATATCACTCATCGATACTTTTCCAGTGTTCAAGTAGGAAACCTAAAATTTTAGTCAACTGGATGTTAAATCAATTAATATATAATTAAAAATTAATTTAAAAACTCAATTATAACACATCATAATAAATATAATGGCGTCTGTGACTTGCTAATAGATAAAGTGACTATGTATTTGGTAGAAGACAACTACGAAAGCTACAAGATGCATACGCTAACGGAATTTACAAATCGCGTTCATGAACTCATAGAAGTTCATGGAATTGATGCTATTAACCAGGGTGTGCAGCAGTCTGCAAAAACTGAAAAAGTCAGGGAATTTTGTTGCTCAGGTGAAGGAAGTCATGGAATTTTCTTTAAATCTGATAAAAGTCAGGACATTTTAGAATTTCTCCTTGTTCTGCCTAATTTGTGGAGCGGTTAAGAGAAGGGTGTTGCACATGCGCTACAAACGATACGTCACCTTTGACTTTTAACCTAACCAAAGCTATTTTATACATTATCGTACTATTGCGTGTGGAAATTTAAATTAAGCTTATTTTCCTATCTTTTCCTTAAATTAATATGTCGATGACAATATGAAAAAATGTGATTTTAAACTGGAAGACCTGTAAAGTCAGTGAAGTTTTTGTGAATGTCGGCTGGATACCCTGTTAACGGTTGGTTTTTCTGTTAATATGATTCATTTACCATTTTAATGTGACATGCATATAGTAAATGTTCCTTCTGCATTTCTACCCTTGTACTACGGCTCAGATTTGTTTACGTAACCATGTAAGGAAGGACTAAACTAGCAAGTGGCTATGGCTGTATATGTGGACAGATTCACGAAGTATGAACTAACTTTGATTCTTGAAAAAATATCTGCAAATACTAACATCAGTTATCAAGACGTAGGAAATCCTTTTGTTTATTGCTTCTATATGCTTTGAGTATTATGTGGTTCAATATGCATGACTATTGTTTTCAATCTATTCAGTAAATTAGGATAATATTTCTGCTAGAAGATTAAGGTATAAATCCCTTAAATACAAGCATTATGTATCTCACAGTAGTCGTGTTCTAACTACATCTTTACACATGCTTTAGCATTTACATCCCTTGCGATTATCACCATTCTTCACCTTCGAAGGGAATCTCGCTATTCATATGTCATGCTGATGGTGGCCATGAGTTTAGTTTAGCGGACTTAACGAAGCCAGAGCTGGTTGGTTCAGTATACGAACGAAATTTAGTCTTAATATTTTTCCAAACAAATGGTAAATCAACCGAATTTAGGGAAAGGGCTTCGTACAGCTCGGTCCAGACTATTAGATAAGACATAAGTTTTGTCTGAGCAAACAAAGTGTTCAGACAAAACGTTTGGGATGACAGTCTCCACATGTAAGTCTTATCGTGCATCTTTCTCTCATTTCTTGTAAAATCTCACGATAGACAGATGGAGGAAGTGACATAAAAATGAAATTATTGTAAATGTATAAAAAAATAAGTATTGATATTTATATAATATAAATATTAAATAATAAACTATTGTACACAGAAAAAACAGTTTGGAAATAAAATCTCTTTTTTTGCAACCAGTATCAAACTATTTGTGTGATATGCAGCGAACTGAAAAAATTGTTTAAAAAATATTCACGATTACCCAAAACTAGTTAGAGCGCCAGGTATGTTAACACTGCGGGAAAATTCTGCATTGTCCCGGCTGGAATTTGAACCCGAACCTTCCGATTCGTAGTCGGACGAATTACGGCCTGAGCCATGGTGACTCGTATAATTTATAGGTAGTAAATTTAATTATAACTATATTTTATTATTTTACCCAATTGTATGCTTGTAAATGTATTCGCTTTTAATGATTTTTAAAGTCTGTCATATGATTCTGTTATTATTATTATTACTATTATTACCGCAGACTATTACGAGATATCTGTCTGTTTACTTCCTTGTTTACTGTACAAGCAGTGTAGCTAGAACCAATCTTTAGAGTCA
This sequence comes from Lepisma saccharinum, assembly GCA_022664845.1. Taxonomy (NCBI): domain Eukaryota; kingdom Metazoa; phylum Arthropoda; class Insecta; order Zygentoma; family Lepismatidae; genus Lepisma; species Lepisma saccharinum. The sequence continues at coordinate 2,975 of JAGDQP010000676.1, forward strand.
GTATTTAAGAAGGGAAACTAAAGGGCCATTCTATGTTAAACGTACCTCAGCACAAAAAAATAACAATACAAATCAATATTTTATAATTATAATCTTAAAAATTCCAAGTTAAAAGAACATATGTTTATTGGGAAATATCATAATTATTAAACATTTATTTCTATCTTTACTAAATGTCTCTTGCACTACTCTGTGGCAATACAATGATATTTGTTTTTAGCTATTTTCAGATTATTATAAGTTGTAGTTAAAACAGCTGATTGTTTTTCACTTTTGCGGAAACATAAACATTATTACAACTTATGGTAAGCTTTTCTTGATGTAAGTTTACTATATGTATCTTTATTGTGATATAATGTATCTGCACCTTGTAACATCCGTAACAAAAAGGTACAAAAGTTTAATTTACAATCCAGTAAAATTTTCGTTTAAAAAACACTTTGCAAAAGTGAGCTTATGCCCATGGTATTCAACATTTTTGATATTTTAAAATATTACGTCAGTCTCTTTTAGCTCTTACGAGTGTTACAAACTTTTGTTTCGGATGTTACTATTCACACCAGTAACATCCGTAACGAAAATTAAAAGGTCTCATGACACCTTTATCTCTAATAGGCGTAGGCCTATAAATATCTTTAAAAAAAACTAAGGATGTTGATATGCATCTAAAGTCTTCATTAGCTGTGTTTATTACTTATTATAAGAGTGTTAAGGGCATAACTCTAGAATACTGGTTCCACCACACAAAGCAGGATGTGATGGCAGCCCTTGTTCCTATTTAGTAGACAGTTTAAAATAAATATACCTTGTCAAATTATTCTTTTTTGATTGAGACTTTGGTTTTAGAGTTGAGTGGAACATTTCTTAGTTCACACGACAAAGGAGGGATGGATTGCATTGTAGTAGCATTGAAGAGAGGTGTGTGGACAGTAGTTAAATCAGGAAAAGTCATCATTAACAACGCATTTGATTTTTATGGCTACGCTTAAAAGAACTTTTCCAAAGTAAAAGCATTGTGGGTTGATAAGAGTACAGTGGAGAGTATGTAACATTCCTTTTTTGACGAAAGTTGGAAGAGATGAAAGCAATCCCACAAATCCAAAGCTGCTATCACTTTCAGCCTTATGACAACCACTAATTTCGAAAACAGTAACTTTATTAATCACATGAGTACCAGTCACAGTATTTATTACTGAGGAAATTGAAGCTCCGAAGTTACATTTAAAGAAACGTTTAAAGTTCAGTGATGCGTGCAGTTCCTCAGATGAATCTGACTGTGAAAATTTGTCACATTTAAGAGATAACGTTGAAGATGCTAACATGCTAATCAATAAACTAAAGGTCGGATGTTAGATTAGGGTTGTTTCTCTTGGTAGAAGTTCTGAGCGACAAAAAGTAAACGGCCTAATCTAAAAGAGGTTTGGTACAGTACCGTTATTTGGGAATCAGCCAAAGTGACGTCGATGAAGAGGAGGACATGCAAGTCATGTTTTTGAAATGTTTTTGGAAAAGTAAATCTGTCTTCAAACTTGATTAAAATGATGTTTGCTATGTCAAATTCAGTCGCTCCTGTTTAAGGTAACAACTTCAGAATTAAAGCCACTGCAACTGCTTCAAGGCAACTGCTTATATTATAAGTTCAGTTCTAAGTTAGATGTTACTGACAAAGATGTTTAATTGATTTTATAAATTAATAATATAGCTTATAATTCACTATGTAGGCCCTATTTTAAGCATAAGTTACAAAACCATGTACTATAGGTAGCCTATCTAGGTTTAGTTCGTTCTCTAAACTGGTAACAAAAAACAATTTTCAAGATAATTAATTAAATGTATGTTAAACAGCTTAATTTCTCATAATTGTTTCCTTCATTTCATCCTTTTAGTCCAAACAATCTATAAAGCATTTTTGTTACTCTAAAATTGCCAGAAATAGAAGGATTTACTTTCAGAATCTCTTTATATTTCGTCTATGTAACACCCGTAACATTTCTTGTAACACCCATAACTGTCCAAAATATCTTCTTTAAAATGAATTATGAACCCACAAAATACAAATGGACATCTCACAGCACAATCTGGGGTCTTATATCTAATCACTCATTTCATACGAATGATAGCTATTCACTTCGAAGAGTATTAAAATTTTCCTAACTGCTATCAGGGTAAAGGGCTACTTTTGGTAACATTCGTAACGCTACTCTTCAAATTATTTTCCAGCTAAACAATGAAAAACTGCAATGCCAGTACATCTATTATGAAATAATATGCAAAAACTAACTGTTGTGAATTTAAAGTTGAATAAATATTATTTTATTTTATTTTCTCTCAGCATTTTAAGCTATGTGAATTTAACACCCGTAATTACGGAATGTCTCCAAACCTCCCCTTTTATGAGTAACGTGAACCATTACACTTTTCAAACAAATCATTTGGGCACTGTTACCTCTACTGTTTTTGTTCCAGGAACCTATACCAGGTCGTGGAGAACAAAGTAATTTACTATATTCATTCGCCCATCACATTTGGTTAAAATTATTTAGTCCATTGTTTCTGTGTATGTTCGAAGTATTAAAATTTGGAAGAAATGGTAAGCAAATACACAGTAATGGATACTAGGTGGAAGGCGTTACCTGCTGGAGGGTTCGTTTATCATGGCCTCCATCTTGGAGTCCGCCACATTGAATCTACATTGATTTTCTTAAATGGATTTGCTTTCCAGACACAACGTCTCGTCTGCACGATTTACTTGTTCTGACACGATAGTTTGAGCCGGGCTTAACACACGTTGACGGAAGGAGCGTTAATAGCGCCCTTACTTTCTGAATACACCTCGTACAATTAATCAACATCTCAAATACAAGTAGTTTATTAAAATTTGAAGAGTACAGAATAAAAAGAGGGTATGTCCACCTTAAAGAAAATAAGTTTGCACCTTCACACAATGGCAGCTAATAGCTGAAAAAGTTTCAGTCTATTAGCGCTAATAGTTACAAAATTATAGCAGTTTAAAGCATATGAAATACAGGGCAGTAAATTGGTGAGTTGGACTTTAAAATGCGTTTTACGAGAAATACGCTTTCATGGAAAAAAAGACTTCTTTCCCTGTATTCTTTCACTATCATAACGTAGTAATATTGTTAGAGTCTCTTACAAAATATCTCTTATGATTGAACTCTTTACAGCTATTCTTAAATTCGCAATACGAATTCCCACAAAGAAATAAAAATTGTGTAGTATATCCTGGAGATGGAAAGACACACGTTTATGGTATTGACTTATTTGCGACAACAAGTACACCAGCTGTGAAGGAGTTAACAGTTAGTCAAAGAAAATGTTTCTTTCGAGAAGAACAACAGTTTGACATAAGTCCTTTTTACACGCAAGTGGCTTGTAGACTGCAATGCAAATTTAAGCCATTAATGGAAATATGTAGTTGCTCTCCTCATATCTTTTACAAGTTTGGTAAGTTGTTAATATATGTAAGTATTTAGAATATTTATAATTAAATAAGAACAAATTCAAATTTAAGATATTAGAAGAGTGTGCGCATTAATCTAGCACTAAATTACGAATAAATGAAACAAAAGTTATTACGAACATCTTAAAACTATTTAGGGAGGGCTGCAGATGACTACTCAAAATTCTTGGATTTAGAGCTTCCAATATTCGAATAACTTTTATGGTATACACACAGGAAACACAATTTTACACGTTGTTACATTGCATAAGTGCATTCCAAAAAGTATCCAAGAATTACATACCGAAACTGAAAAATGTATGTGAACCGGTCAAGATAACCAGTATGTTAATTCACCCATGGCTTAAATCCCGACATGTTATCGACTAAGATATAGTTAACATCGGTCACATATTTAGTGGGGGAAGTATGCTTATTATAAATTGTAAGTTGATCTTTTACGTATTTCGAGTGTGTCCAGTTTCGATCATCTCTGTGAAGAATTTAAATGTGCAAAAATATGTACAAAGGTACACTTTACAAGTAAGGGTAAATCAAAGCTCGGTTCTTACAGTTTAAGAAAGGGTTGAACAAGTTGAGGGAAAGAAACTGTGATGTCGTTGTGATGTCCTAATGGCTAAAGCAACTAAGCTACAGAGAAAATACTAAATTCATAAGCTTTCCTCCTAGATAATGAAAGCATTTGAACCAAAGCCGAGTAAGTCTGATTTTATCCCAACGTATAATGAATAAAATGCTACAAGCAGTACAGAAACCAATTTCGAAAAGATAACTTCATGATAAGTGAACAAAATCCATTTTTAAAAAAATATGATGGACTTTCAACAGTTCTTGTACATGTCTTTCAATATATGTTCTCAAAACAAAACAATTTCAGGGGCGTGTGAAAAGTATAAACGAAGTGTTATTGTTAGTATAAAAATGTTCAATTTCTTTTTAGTTTTTCGTGTACTAAAAACAACACTTATAATCTCTTCATTTGCTTTTACAGGAACCTATCCTGAATGTGATACAGAGGGTCTTGTTTGCTTTGCTGAACATTTGTCGTGTAAGTAGGATACATTGTTATCTAAGTACAATGGTAATGAAAACTTATTACCACAATGTACTGTATGTTAGTTACTAGTTGCATTTTTTGAAATATTAATATTTGTAATATGTTAAGAGTATGATACCAATGAAATAACATTTCTTTTATAGCACAGTCGAACGAGTATAATGAAGAAGGTTGTAACTGTTATCCTTCATGCAATGAAGAGAATTATGAAACAGCACTTGCATCTAGAGAAGTGTAAGTAAATGCATATTCTTATATTGACACCTAAGACGCAGATTAAAGTCAATCACGGGGCATTGTAAATTCATGGAGATGTATACCGTAGTATAAGTGTTGAAATGTTCGTTCTTAGACTTTGATATTTGTGTTGTTAGTCATACGTATCTAATTTTGGTATAACTCAAAAGTAGATTTGTTTCACGTGGGTTCTGTGTGTTAAATAACTGACTGAAATGCGTTAGTCGAATTTTAATATTTCAATGAACAGTGTTGTACATACAAGCATTTCGTGGACTATTATAAGATACAATCATACTTAATCATATGCTGTAATTCCGAGGTAAATATCAGTAACATTGATTGCTAAATCTTCCAGTGTGATCTATCTAAAGTATTACTATACATTATACAATCTCGAATCTTCATATATGATCTTCGTGACTGTTTAAAAATTTCATATAACACTTGCTATCTTACACCATGTATTACCATCTGATGATTCAACATGTTCATACTACTTGTTTGTCCTTGTTTCTAAGATCGTAATTTCACGATGTTTCTTGGTATAGTACACAGCAATTTCTTGATTTCTTATTCATAATATTGAAATCCTGAGTTTTGTGTTTGAGTTATTGACTGCTCAGGTTCTGTTCCTGAAAGTGTTCCGTTTACAGTTATACTAATGGTATTGCTTGTGCTTTTTCGTCCTGGTCGTAAAGTAGACAGTTGATACTTTTTAACCTTCCAATATAATTTTGTCAGAGGGCAATTAGGTCCTCTGTTTCACCCAGCAAGTATCAAAATTTGATCAATACACATCTTAAATGTACACTAATTTACAAATTAATGTTCTTCATGATAATTAACTATGCTCTATGGAAGTCAAAATAGGAAATTTCGAGCCACGCCTACCAAGTATGGCGTATAATAATATTTGTTTTATAATCAGGAAATATATACTGTAAGCTTACGTACACATTCTTGCTCCGAGATAGTTCTTAAAGATATTGTCTGCGGTGTGAAACAGGCGTCTAGTCTTAATCGTTTTATTAGATTCACGTCGAACAGATTGTGTGATGCTACAGTGTCACACATGACGTTTACGCTATGATAATAACATCTGAATTACATTGTTCGTGCTGGTGTGTTATATACACTATTTTTTGTGACGTTAATGACCCAGATATAAATATTTCTCTGCTTCTATGTAACGGGTTGTTTTCTTCTGTCATTTGGTGTATTTGAAGAACATCACTGATTAAACAGGTAGTGTGATGTGTATATTAACATTCTGCTGCTTTGATTAACTGCTTAGAATTACCACTGAGATTACGATGGTATTTTTGAAAGTTATATCTTATAGTAAAGACTCTTTTTCGTAGGGCATCATCTAACACATTAAAAATTAATTAGTCTTAACACATTAGATTTGAATGTGCAAACTTGCAATTTGTTTTAGTTCCGTTTCCATGAGTTGACCGTAATGCTGATGCATTTTGCCTGAAGTGGACACTTTTCTTTCCTGAAGTACATACTAAACAACGGATGTGTCAACTCATCGTTCAACACTGTACTCTTCAATATGTTATGTGACGTCTATAAGACAGGAACCTTTTTACTCACGCGGCAGATCGTGAACTTAACATTGAAGCTAATTACGTGCACTGGTGTCCCTGTGATCAAAATGGTAAAATCTACTGTTTCAAGACGCTAGCTATTCTCTCTTTCATCAACCTGTTCACTTGTAGAAAAATACGCTGGCGTCCCTTAAACATTTTTAGACTTTGTTACATTTTTAGTCACCCAATTCTAATTGTTTATTAACCAAAATGTAGATTTGTTTCACGCGGGTTCCACCGCAAAAAAATGACTAAAATGGAAAGGGAAAATTACACTTTTTCAACGAACAGTATTGTACGTGTAAAACACCATCATATTTTACAGACTAATATAAGATACGTAGTCACAAGCTGTAGTTACAAGGCAAATATCAGTATGATTGATTGCTTCAATTTTTAAGTTCTGCAATAATCTTGTATACAATATACAAATCTCAAATCTTCATATGTGATCTTAGTAATTGCTTAAACACTTCATATTTACACATAAATTAAATATTCGCGTGCTATATCAGAGCACAATACTAACTAAAGAATTTAGAATATTTAACTCCTTATGATATATTTGAAGACTATTGCATGAAACGCCAATATTAGCTTCTAGTAAATTCTAAAAGATAAAATAATCTAGGTTGTCCTGAAAAATCTATTTATAACGATGACCTTTTTCCAACTCATCTTGGAAGCAAAACAACTTGTGTCTGTTCTTACGGCTGCAATATTACTTAATTCTGTCGTTACTTTTAGAACATCAAGTTCCAGCCGTCACTTTCTCTTTACTTTCCAAAGACTAAAATTATATATATTTTTTATAAGTGTCAGCAGAGTAGTTATACCTCAACCGAAAAGTATTGATAACCTTAATAGGTTTTCCTCTTAGATGCTCCGCAAGCTTCTAAATTTTGTCACCCCTAGTGCATACGTAATTTTGTTAAGAAATTGCAAAAGCTCTTCTTACTTGGAATGAAAGTCAACTGCATCCTGGTAACCGAATCCTTCACAACTTAGAATAAAACCAACATTTTTTTAAATCTTAAACTCATCCAAGAATCTTTGTTGACGTTCACTCATCTCTTTTTCTTCCAGGTTTTCAGGTGCTCCTCCTGGGTTCTTTTATGGTATGCATTCCTTCCCATTTATTGGCTACAAAAGAGATGTAATGTTTGGAAGGTTGGAGATGCTAGGTAGGTTCAATTCATTAGGTTTGATCAAATAATATGCAGACTAGACTCACCGACGAAGAATCAATTTTTAATCGAAGTACTTACCAAACAAAGAGTGTTCTATATCTGGAATATACCACTGCCAATGACTTACACACTTCTGGAAGCTATCCTTGTAGACGTTGTTTAAGAAATCTCATCTAGATATTCACACAATAGTTTGGAAACGGTATCTTTCTACCGTAAGTATTTCAGGTCCTTACTTGGATGATGTGTACTATGCGTGTAGGTTGTGCAACATGGAATTCTCTGAAAGAAAAGCTAGATTAAAATTCGATTGGTTTGGTGCACAAAATGTGGTAATATTATATTATTCAGACCTACAAGTTATGCCTGAGATCTGCAGAAGATTTTATCTAATCCAGGCTTGACAAAGCCACTGCTAATATGTGGACCACCGGACGATCATCCGTGATCCACGAAGGTTTCGAAATAAGTATCTCCGTGAAGGAAGCATAGACCATTAAAATATAAGATAAATAAATAAAATTTCACATTCTTAAACATAATTACATTCTATATAAGAGTGAACCTATTTGTATCTTGAAAAATGAGAGTACTTTTACATTGCAGATATAACTGCTACAATGCAATCATATCTCTAAATATATGAAAATGAAATATCTTCTATAATGTTGAGAGTGGATGTCACTGTCTACGCACAATAACAGAAACTAAAGTTAAATATGTTTTGCTTCTGTATCTTATAATATTACACACTTCTATTCTAAACACAAATATTAAATTGCATAAACTTTCTAGTATATTCACGATTCTATAAATTCCTTTCCAAAAAGCCTGTACGACTTTGGGAGGATAAGACTTAAAAGATTTCTAAATTATTTGGGTCAATTATTTATATCAATGTATCACTTTCCCCACCATCACTCAATATATTGGAAATATCTACAAATATATGATTAAAAAACTTTGGAACTGGATAATTAATTATTTTTGGACATTTTCCAGCAAAATGTAATAGAAACAAACCTCCAAAATACATCAGCACTCCTATCCAACATCTTGCTCTTCCCTCTTTGGCATTAGATTACGACGATGTCCCTCAAAAGATATAGATATGTTTCGTGCTATCCGTCACCTCAAATCTAGTGCTAATGTTTCATTATTGCACGAACAATCTGGCCTTATCAACTCCTAGAAGCTTGAGAACACAAGATAACAAGCAATTTGGTAATTAAACTCATTTTTCGATTCTTTGTATTCTTTAGCCGCACACCACTCATAATTCACTACATTCTCATTAAAGTTTTCTAGTGACTCCAAGATTTTAAAAATTGTTCCTAAATTGCATCCTCTCGTACTTGAATTAACAGATATTTACTCATTTTATTTTGGAGTGCAAGGATAACTATGTACAGTATATGTAATGAACGTATAAATCAAAAAACAAGAAGTCGCGAAATAGAAATTGGAGAGATATAAGCTAAGATGAAGGAAAACGGGGAAAGCAATATCTTCAATGTATTGCAAAAACAAGCGTCCTTCCAAAAATCATATCTCAAAGAAAGCATTTGCGCTTTTGAATTAGCAGACTTCAAAAGAAAGAATTCTGAAAAAATAAAATTTGAGTGCTTTATCTTTTAAAAAAGCAATTCATCAATAAAATATTTCAAGTTTAACGTGCTCCTGCGACCGTAAAAGATTGGAAACAGCTCGGGGACAAAATAAAGGAAAGCGACTCTCAGAGCTCTTAACAAATGTTAAGGCAGGTGTTGGACAGCAAAATGTTGAACCCCGTTTATGTACACGCTTTAAAAGTCGATGAGAGCATTTCCTCATACCCGAACGATTTTTACATAAGGTACGAAAGTAGGATTCTTTCTCTGGTTGAAACCAAGCACTCGTTTTTGATAGAAGATTGGATGGAGCTATTTTCAGCTTCACTGTGACTGATATGTGTCGTAATCATTGAGCACATAGCTTCTAAGAGCATGCATCACCATTAACTATCTAAGAACATAGCGAATATTGAATCTGAGCCAATCTCGGGTCTGACTCTGAGGCAGATAGCAGATGCATAGTCGAAAGTCGAGTTTAGATATTTGTCATTTTTTGTGCTCCCGGGATGATCTCCTGATGCCGCAGCTCTGGTCTTGTTTATGTATTCTCTCAAGAGACTAGGCACAAGCACTGTAGCATCACATTTCATGATAAATCATTGTTAAAATATGTTGCCAAAAGTCGTATGGCATTTCTCCATCCCTTACAAACTCTCTTGGAATCTGGCGTCCATTAGCACGGATAATTTCACGAATTTAACAAAGATTTTCATGGCTTTTGAAGATTGAAGGACTACACAGTTTTTCATCTTTGACTCAATTTGTGAATGCGCTTAATCAAAAGGACACGACTCAGCAAATCTTTTGTAAATGCTATTTACAAAATATGATCAGTTGCCTTTGCCGTTTCTCCAGTTTCAAGCAGAGCTTCATATATACTCGCTATTATGAAATGTGATTCATCCGAAATTGATTGGATGAATAATATCAAATGATACTAATCACAATAAAATAGGATATAATCAATGTATGGAAATGAAATGCACCTTTGAGTCACAAACGATAACAATATTATTTCAGTAATTTGATTTTGTTTTTCACTGAATAAGTGCTGTGAGTTATTACGTAGTCTGGGTATATCTTTGATATAGGCTTCTATTCATTGATAATAATTTTATTTACTACATATTATAGAGCTTCAGTATTAAATAATTTCTCTAGGTAAAAAATTTCTAGAGAAAGTTCTTAGCAATTTGGATTTGGGAATTTTCTAGTTAGTGTTTGCTGTCAAATTAATATTTATCACTTGAAGAACGTACCTTTAAATCAATCCCCAAATCATAATATTATATCATCCATTGCTTTAACGATTCTCAGTACTACCGTTCTAAAATTCCACTTACAATTAAATTTGTGTACAGCTCTTAATTTCATTCCAATGAAAGTATTGAAAAAATGATATATTTCAATGTTGGTTTCATTGCAGTATCTCTAGGAGGGGTCGGCGGTCTTTTCTTTGGGTGCAGCTTCTTCTCAATTATAGAACTTATCTCCTTCTTCACTGTGATTGCGGCCTATTTTGGATGTGGAGGATGGAAACATTTTAAAGCAGAAAGGAAACATGGTGATGTAGTACAGTACCTGGACAGATCACCTACTCTCCGTGGAAGAAGATCTCATTCCACAATAACGAACTACAAAGCTGGGATCGCTCAAAGATCCCATGTGCCTCCGACATTGGAGCCAGGAGACCTTACAACCAACACGTCGAAACGTAAAGTAACACTAAGGTAAGAAGCGTTCGAACCACAGATGTTTTGGTAAAAATTCTAAACACAAGATAGAATAGACTACTTATATTTGAGTCAGTCCTGTAACTTAAAGAGGTATGAAGCTTCGGAGCCGAGTTTGAAACCTTGGAATTGTTGTAATGGTAAAATAAAATTATACTAAGCACAAAATCTAAACATTAGCCATCTGAACAATGAATTTATACCCAATGCGCAATTTATTCCTTTGCCATGGTGTAACAAGTTTGGTTATAAACTAAGCAATCATTTTTTAATTTTATATTTGGGCTATCTTCCTTGAGCAAATTTTCTTCCGTGTGGTGTTGGTCTTTCGTTTTAGGAAATCTAATAAATTTCTCGGGAATTAATTTCTTCACATACTAGCACGATCAATTATTTTGTTTTGCAGTACTTTCTTTAAGGTATGAGTAGCTGAGACCCAATATTTTCCAAATAAAAATATTGTACCTTGTACTAAAATTTTTGTACTGAAATTCAGTATATTTCACAGTTTTTCGTGGAGTACTATTTGTTCCCATATGATTCTAGATACAATGATTAATTATTTTCTTGAGTTTTACTGTCATTTGTTCTAAAAATCAGAGATAAACTAGATAGGTTGGATGTAAAGTTATTCCAATAGTCGATATCTGAAGCAAAATACATTATGCAACATTTTATCCAAAAGCACATAAAGCTACAGAGAGACGAACATGGGAGAATAAAGGAATGCTATCGTAGAAATTCATAAGTGTAAACTGTTATTGCGTATTCGGATATATACTCTGTATTTGGATGCAAACTCAGATTTTGAAATACCGTGCATATATTCTTTCTAGTTTGTTGAGAGACTTCGGTTATTTTGTAGTAAATGGAATCAAAATGCTTATGTAGACCAATGAAGACCAATTCACATTTTAAGCTGTAGATAATATTAATATATACTAATTAGCATAAAAGGAAAAAGTTCCTACCCGTCCCGGTAGCAGGTACTAAATCTTTTCCATTTCTCCCGCTGTAATTGAGACCTTCGGGTTCTTTTATATGTTGTGGCTACACGCATATTGGACGTACGCCCTTGACAGCGCTTATGTACACGTTAATAATGTATTTTACACTTGGACCAGTGGGAAACAGGTAATGACGCCATAGATTCTTCACATGTGCTCCGTCGGATTATACAGTTACATTACTAGCTTTGAACCATTACAGTGTCAGACGTTTTTTGTGATTTCATTCTAATCGCTATACATTGGTCTACGTACAATGTTGAAAACTGAGGAAGATCTCAAGTTTAACATCTCTCTTGCGTTGCAAGATTATATTAAAGAAGAAGCATTATTTTGATTTGATCCAACTCTGGATAAATCGTCGAGAACAATAAATGAGACTCAGCGTAAGAGTCTGAAACAGAATAGGAAGGAACAATTTTGAATTGACTTACAGGTGCATTCACAGCGGTACAAGGAACAGTACATCTACTGGAAAGCCACATAGTCAGACTTAGCTGGGTGTCTGAATTTAGCTAATGGTATTATACTGCTGACTACTTTGTGCAGTATCGTACACAGTACATTTTTAGTGAGTACAAAGGTGAAAATCGAAATAAATAAAGTATTTTTTTTATATTATCAACTTGATATACGGCTTTGAGTACTACTTCAAATGTTACTTATTTGTGATGCGTAGAATGCTGAATGTTGTGTAAGTCAAGGTTTTATATGAGTGCAAGGACACGATGTACATAAATTTGTCCTTGCACTCACACCACCCTTTCATTTTACTTCAAAATCTGAATTCTATGCATCCTAAGTAACGAAAGTAACAATTTGAAGTACATTTAACGCCATATAACAGAAGCAACTAATACATAGAATTACCAGTAATATTCATTACATAAACTGTAGTTATTCTAGATAAATTTTACTTTCGTTCCCCCAGTTATTGATATATATATATATATATGGTGTATACCACTAATTTCAATTAATATTATGTGTGTAATTATTATTTCAATTAATAGGTAATCGAGGCTGCAGGCAGAGGAATACCAATAGGCTACATTTCGTGTTATTAATTACATATATTTAGCTACGAAAATCACCATCATTATGTAGATGGGGTCAAGACGTGCTCGTTAACGTTAGGTTGGATTATTTTTCTCATTATACGCGATGCGCTTCACCTTTAATCCGTACACCATGTGCTCGGTCTAAATGCGGAAGCACGTAATCCCTCGTACTTTCCACTCTTATTTGACACTTCCATGACTGGAAACTTTACTACGTTTTGCGTTTTGCCATTTCCAAATATCTGGAAAATATTACATTGCTTCTGTAAATTTTACAATTGGTGCGGTAGCTGAAAAATTAACCCGTAATTTTAGCTATTTCCAAAACAAAATAAACCAAACTCACGGTGAAGTTGTGTATGAAGGGGTCAACCATCTACTGCTTTCACGCTTATGGGACCTTGCAGCACTAGTACCTCACCACAATAAGCAGCAATTTCTACAAAATTACGGCTGTTCATGGTAGACCTGATTTAAACTAACTCATCTTCGTTATCGACAAAATTGTCTGTGATTTTTATAGCAAACTACGTGTCCTTTATAACACAAACGGATGCCATTTATATTCCTCTGCATGCCGCTATGTTTCTGTGTGTTGATCAAGTCAAGCGCATATTTAACGAAATAATAATAACACATAGTTTTACATAACACTTTTAGAATTACTTGTTTTCGCTAGGTGTGTATAGAAGTGTCTGTGCAAATTATTTGGAATGGAACGACAGGCATAAACTGCACATACAGCAAAATGTGTCACAATAACTGTACAAGGTCAGAAAGGTGATTATCAGAGATGTAAAGACCGCACACATAATTTTTATCACAGTAAAATTTTTTGGAATGATATACTTCCAGATATTGACAACGAAAGGTACTATACTCACTGATTCAGGTTACTTTAAATGTTACTCTCCCGAGACGCACGTAAACTTTGGATTGATGTCACTCTTCCGATTTAACCATTGACGTGCACATAAACACTATATACGTTGAATTTCGTACGTACTCGTAGCCACAACCTTATTTATAAACCTTTTAGTAGAAAAGGGTCATTATCGCCCCGGTGGCTCTCTTGCTGTCCCGGTAGTATCACTACCGTGCTATGGAAGTTTTTCCATGTATGCTAATTAGCATTACTGCAACTATATTGAGATTTATATTACGTTTATAGGTAGTTACGACGCATGTGTAATTAAATAATGGGAAATAACAGATTCGTCATATTACCACGTTAGTGTTGGGAACGTGAATGTAGAAGCTTTTAAATTTACTGATATTGATTTGTCTCGCATGGGATATAATATAGTTTATATGCGCTTTACCGGATGATTGTTGTTTCTATTTATTGCTTAATATTAAGTTAAGTGTATACTTGGAATTTTCTATCGTGACTCTCAGCACGTACGCTGAGCGTTCTTATACCTTAGTCAATGATACTTCAGTTACAGCGAACAACAATAGCCTAACTTAAAGCTGATAACCTAATCTAGTATAGCCTAACACAATATTGACTTATACTAATACATACACATGCTCAATCTTAAATAAATATTGCATATAAGAAATGTTCCAGGTTTTCATTTCTGAACTTAGGAGGTTGTAATGCTTTACAATTATATTCACAAGTTGAAGCCTGACCACGATTTATAGAACAGAACCACAAAACAGGAGTGTAGCTTATCAGTACCAAAATATAGGATATTATTACGTATCAAGTAAGACTGTAGCATGAGAAGGACTCACTGCAATAAATTTTCATTTGAGATATATTTCTAAACATTTATTTTTATATAATTTATGAATACTTAAGTGATAATTTACAATTATGTCCCAATGTTCTATACATTTTAATAAGAAATCTGCATACTTAGAAGTGTGCATTGCAAACACATTTTAATAAATAAATATTGTTAATAATTATCTTACTATTTTAGTGCATTGTAAACGTAACCAATAAGTAAAATAAACCGAGTATAAAGATAATTAGTTTTATATTACGAAGAAATTTAACGTGTCTTAATATAATCACTAAAATGATTGTCTAACTTAAAACAATTCCGCCTGAAAACGTACAATTAGAATTTGAGAATATTTCTTTCGTTAAAGGCAATTGTTTGGAGAATTCCGCAAAGCAGTTCTTGAATTTTCCCATTACACCAGCCTTGATGGTGTTAAGATTCTGAGTCATTCATCACTGCACTGGAGTATAAAGTAAGTACAATCCATGGATATTGTTAAAGTTAATTACATTAGGCTACGAACATTCAAGTTACAAACTTACATGTTTCGTCCATGTTTTCGATTAACTTATACGGTTGTTGTCTTTTTATTGAGAGGAAAAAAATTGGCGGACTTTCCAGTTGAATCTACGTAACAAATAAACCTAGAGTTAAATTGGGCGTTTACTTTTCACGAAGTTCAACTAGAAAGTCAGCCAATTTTTATCCTTTCGATAATAAGACAAAACAACCTTACGCATCAACGGTTAACCCTCGAAGATTAAAATGTGCAAAACTTTCTCGGGAAATTTTAATAATTCATGATAAAGAAATTAATTTAGCTACATAATAGAGCGCTGGAAAATATTCCCTCATAGTCAGCTATACATCTGTAAAAATCCATGTCTTCTGGTTACTGATTCACTGTATTATCACACTGCAAAAAGTAGTGAGCAAAGCATTTGATACACATAATGTTTCAGTGCGTCTGACAATTCCGTGTATATTGAAAAATGTTTTTAGTACTAAATATTATAATCAATTTAGATATGAAAAATATTTTTACTTCTTGTGCAATACGAAGCTGAAAGAAGAGGAAAGTTAGCATTGCATTGCAAAATATGAAGATTGTATTTACACTTGGTCTCCGCTTACTTTAAAATATATCTGCATAAAATATCAACAACAAATTGAAGTAAAAACAGAACAAATTTTATGATTTTATAAACAACTTGATTTTGCGCATTGTCTCACTTTGTTCAGTCTCAAGTTGGAGAAATTAAAGTAATACTTTACGTAAGATATAGATATATTTTGGAAATGTCTCCAGTGCAACGCGTCAGTATTCTCAAAGCGACAGAGATTCACGTAACCTTTGTTTAAAAACATATAAATTACTAAAATCGTTAATTATACTAACTTATCCGTAAATGGGAACGAATTCTTTAACCTAACTTCGCAGACAAGGCAATTTCAAATACATACATATCTGGTGTAGTAAAAAGTAATCCATAATTTTTGCATGACATTGAAGGCTTGACTTACCATAGTTAGAATGATCCGATTTAGGTCACATATGCGCCGTTTTGTTCGATAACGTGTTGCCATTTGGAACTTAATATCATGATGCCTCTCTCATAGGTCCCTATTGGCAAAAAAATGAGACAGTCGATGTTCACAAGCCTCTCTTGACGCGAATTTTGTACCAGCAAACGTGTTTGCCATGGGCAGGAGCAGATGGTAATCACTCGGTGCCAGGTCCGGACTATAAGGTAGATGCATAAGAACCTCCCAACCAAGCTCCCGGAGCTTCTGGCGAGTCACTATCGATGTGTGTGGCCTGGCGTTGTCCTGGTGGAACACAATGCCTCTCCTATTGGCCAAAGCTGGCCGCTTCTGGGCGATTACTGCCTTCAAACGGTACAATTGTTGACAGTATAGTTCCGAGTTAAGGGTTTGGCCGTAGGGGAGCAGCTCATAGTAGATAATTCCCTGCCAATCCCACCAAACACACAGCAAAACCTTCCTGGCTTGGGCACCGTTTGCGCCGGCGCACCGCGCTTCGACCACGACCGTTTTCGCGTGACGTTGTCGTAAGTGATCCACTTTTCATCACCAGTCACCAACCGCTTCAGAAATGGGTCGCTTTTGTTGCGATTCAGCAGCGATTCGCAGATGGAAATTCGGTCCATGAGGTTTTTTTGCGTTAACTCGTGTGGCACCCATACATCAAGCTTCTTTGTGTATCCAGCCTTATGTAAATGGTTCCACACGGTTTTTTGTGCAATGTTTAGCTCTTGGGCAATCGAAACAGTGCTTACATGACGGTCGGACGCGACAATGTCCATGATTTTATCGACATTTTCGACACGTGACCTTCCAGTGCGTGGTACATCTTTGACGTCAAAATTACCGGCACGGAATCGACGAAACCAAAATTGCGCGTGATTGGCTGTTACAGTATCAGGACCATAAACACTATTCACATTTGCAGCCGCCTGGCTTGCGTTTTCGCCTTTATCGAAGAAAAACTGTAAAATATAGCGTATTTTCTCTTTGCTAGTGTCCATTTTGACGCGCGCTCACACAACACTGAATGAACTCATCACAACTATCTGAACAGTGTTTGTAGTACGCAATCTCATCGTTTGAACGCCATCTCGTTGAACCCGATCGAACTTATACAACACGAGATACAGATCACTCAAGCCATCTATTGGCAAAATAATGGATTACTTTTTACTACACCAGATATATAAACAGGATATTTTATCTCAACTCCAAGTCTGCTTACTTCTGATTTATTTAGGAATAACTAACCAATGCGTTATGAGAATCAGAAAAAATGTAAATAAAACAGCAAGATGAATTATTTATTCTCTTTTGTGAATCCGATAATAAGAAATGAGTTATTTTTCTAACTTAAAAACTACTGGAACAATATTTTGCAGAACTAACAAAAACTGAACACGCAAACTAAAATAAACCCTATTTTAATAATAATTTGATTATCTGAATCACTGACCGCCCGTAGATCAGTTGATATAGCGTTGGTTAAGCATTTGAAAGGTCCTGCAAATGATGCCAATAACCAACTTGACAAAGAATTTGCGAAGGTTTCTTTCAGCCACACCAGGCAAGTCCGGGGTGTGCCTGTAGAGCTATGCCATGGCCAACTACCTTCCAACACCCTCCTCTGCACATTATGCCGGTCTCAGATGCCTAAAGGCCTTAAACAAATTCAAATCACCTGAATCAACCAGCAATTTGAAACGTTTTCTTTGTATCATATTATGCATTATGCTATTATGAATTTTTATCATAAACACATTGTCCATATATTTGCATAGTCTGAGTCAAAAAATTAAATTGAAACACGTTTCGTTAATCATACGATGCGTTTTAAATGTACCATATCTTCATTATATGCATTAAGTTGCATGAATTTAAAATTAAACTGCCCCATGATTTAACAGAAAGTAAATTTATACGTCACTGCGTCAGAGTGTACCGTTGATAAGGATAATTTAATTTGATGCACTGTTTTCTGTGTGGATTATGAACTAATGCACAGTACTTGTATTTTCCTATTCTTGTGTTGTAGATTAATCTGGTTCTTGGTATGGATAATCGCTCTAATCGCAGCTGTACTAATTTCGTTTCACCTGTTTGACATTTATTGCAACAAATCAGTTGCTTATGAAATGGAAACCCATTTTGTGTCATCCAAATCAAGCCCTTGTGCGACCAGTGCGTGCATATATGAACCTTTCAACTGGACTCGAGTGTAAGTAGTTAATTCCTTTCTTGTTCTCTTACAAGTAACACTATTTAAAGTGGACACTCAGATCTAGAAGGGGACACGAGGTCAATTCGCGTACATGTGTCCAATTTTGAATTAGCACCTATCTTACGAAAATCCATGGGACCACCATCTGTTGGCCTCAAAGTGATCACTATATGAGTCTTGGCAATAGCCCTGAACCCTATTTTCTATTGTAGAAGGCTACGATGAACTACAGGAAGTAGAATCCTCGACCATTCCTCCTTACAGTCTTTCAACAGGCCCCAGAGACTGGTGACACGACGAGATGAAAGTGCCCTTTTCAATAGGTCAAACCTGCAGAAATCCACAGGACTGGAATCTGGTGACTTCACCTGTGTATCGTGAAATTGAAATAGCATGAATACTGGTGTTTTGCACTATCTGTTGCAGAAAGTTACGGATAGAACGACACATATGGGTTGAAGGCTTATACATATGCACATGGACTTGATTGATGGCATTTCCACACATACAAGGCAGGTCATCTGTATAAATTGGGGTCAATAAATGTTGATGACAGAATGCAGAATTGATTTTGCAGTTTTTAGGGACTTGATGAATAGTTAAATTGCCTTGATAGCAGTGCCCCGTAACAATCATGCTTCACACTGAAAGATGAACTCGCGATGTGATTTCGCATCGCGTGAAGTGTACGTGATGACTCGAATTTTACCGGAGTCTAATAAATACACCCGTGCCTAATCTAGTGTGGCCACATATTTACACTTTTGCCCGGATAATGGCGTTCATAGAGGCGCTTGCTGTTGGTATTTCTCTCACACCTAAAGGGACGCACTTAGGTAACGTCAATGACTTTTAAAGACCTTCCGGAGGTTCTACTTTTCAAGCAGGTTGCGGTTCACAGTTGACTGTGCCAGGTGGAGCCGTATGGCAATCACATATTGCGGAGGGGGATTTTCCTGCAGAGCCATTCGACGAAATCTATGAGACAGAGTCGGCGTCACTGCTGTTCACGCTGCTGTTGCTAGTCCCATTCTTGGGTCATTTAATCGCTGGTAACTCTTAGTTTTTATGCCGATTAATTATGTTCTTGATAGTCGTCGAAACCAATGTGCATCCATCTTCTTTCCGCTGTTTTTGAATTTTAGACACTGAATGTTTGTTGTGGAAAAGTGCAACTACGCATCCCTCCCATAACCGGTTGAGCTTTGGAGCCATGATGAGTATGCGTTAGTGACTCACGACTACAAGCACTGGCTTTTTCCTGCGCTTTTTAACCACTCAGTTCGGTCCATTCAGTTAGCAGGGGGGACGATTTAAAATTGGACACATATACGCGGATCAACCTTTTGTATATTTAATATCAGTATAAGAAACTGAGTTTGTGTCAAAGATTAGATGCCATTGGTCAGTGGTTGAAGAGAAATTGGCGGGAAAAGTTATTAACAGTATTTGTTTGTACTTTGTACTCCACTTATGATTATCTGGAGGAGCTATTTTACACTCAATCCCGCGAACTACGGTGATAGATAGTCAAACGACACTGATAGCCGCACGTCGCTACTTATAGTAACCAAAGACTGACACTGGTGCACGTGTAAAATTGGGTAGAATCCGTAGAATGGCACACGAATACTGTGTGAAGTTATTGAGGGGGCATAGAGTCTGACAGAGCCTAGTCAATTTTTATCATGTATCGGTGTCAGCGATGGCTATAGGTATAACCATGTGGGGATGTATGTGATATCACCGTAGTGCGCGACATTAATTGTAAAGTAACGACAATGCTACTAATTTTTCGCCAATTTCTCTTCAACCACTGACCAATGACACCTAACCTTAGACACAGAAACACAGGTTTTTTATGTTGATTTTAAATATATATCTCTCTTCCCTCTAGTAGTATAACCAATAATACACAACACAAGGTTGTTAATGAAATTAAGAGATAATGCGCACCGTAAATATAAACGAACAAAATTGCAAATACATTGGGATGAGTATAAACAGCTCCGTAACTTCACAACAACCGTTATAAGACAGGAGAAAGTAGCTTATTTCTCCCATCATATTAATAACAGCAGTAGCCCAAAAGCTATGTGGAACAAACTCCGTAAGTTAGGAGTGGGTAAGGCAAACCCTTCGCATTGTCTTCCTAGCAACGTAAATGATCCAAATTTAATAAATAACTTTTTTGTTGATGTAACTGATTCAAATATTACTGACAAGTCAGCTATATCTAGAAACGTGAGTTACTTCAATACGCTGAAATTCAACCATCTGTCAGAGCCATTTACATTACATCAAGTGAAAGAGTTCGAAGTGGAGAGAGCAGCAAAAAGCATTAAGTCGAATGCTGCAGCACTTGACGGTATTACAAGAAAAATGTTGAACTTAGCACTTCCATTTATTCTATCACCATTAACTCACATTATAAATTTTTCTTTTAATAATGGTTGTTTTCCCAGCCATTGGAAGGAAGCAGAAATTATGCCACTTCCGAAAAAAACAAAAGTGGAATCTCTAAAAGACTTAAGGCCTATTAGTATATTACCTATCTTGTCGAAAGTGATTGAAAAAATTGTATATCAGCAACTGTACAAATATGTAACTAAACATAATCTACTACCTGTAAGTCAGTCCGGTTTTCGCAGGCACCATAGCACTACTACTGCATTATTACAAGTTACAGACGAAATGTTACAAGCAATTATTTCCTCTAATCTTACTGTACTAGTTCTGCTTGATCTCACAAAGGCATTTGATTTAGTGCAACACGATTTACTTTTAGCCAAACTTAATTATTACAATGTAGCGAAGTCTACTCTCTCGTGGTTCCGGTCGTATCTCTATAACAGAGAACAAAGAGTTATGTTACAAAATTCGGCACTGGTACTATCTGAACCAGCTAAAATTAATAATGGTGTGCCACAAGGCTCTATATTAGGTCCTTTACTTTTTTCAATATACTCTTCTGACCTACCTCTTACATTGAAGCATTCTCAAGTCCATTCTTATGCTGATGATACACAATTATTTATCTCGTCTCCACCCAGTCTATTAAATACCAAAGTGACACTTCTTAATAAAGATCTCAAAGCTATCAATGATTGGTGCGTCGGTAATGGGTTACTAGTTAACCCACAAAAATGTACTTTCACGGTCATAGGAACAAAAAATAACCTGAAGAATATATTTCCGGATGCAATTAAAGTGAACATAATGAATGTAAATATTCCACATTACAAGGTGGTCAGAAATCTAGGAGTCCAGATGGACGAAAATCTTACATGGAACTCTCATGTGTCCACCCAGTGTACGAAAGCTCTGTCAACCCTGCGGTATCTTTATAAACTACGCGAATACTTCACGAAAGAGTCTAAATTCTATCTTGTCCGTAACCTTATTCTATCTCTTTTCGATTACTGTGATGTAGTCTACGGCCCGGGCTTAACCTTGAGTAAGGCAATATCTATACAAAAAATACAAAATGCCTGCGTAAGATTTAGCCTTGGATTTCATAGATCGGAACATGTACTACCAAAATTGAATAATGAAAATATGCTTACTATGTCAAGGAGACGTAACTTGCACTATTGTTGTTTAATATTTAAACTTTTAAAAAATAAATCTCCCCCCTACCTAAAAAATAAACTTAACCCTCGTAGAACTGTTCATCACTACACAACACGTAATAGTAACGCCCTTAATGTCCCCCGTTTCAGACTCTGCAAAACAGCTGGTTCATTTTCTGTTTCAGCAGCAAGAACATGGAACTCTCTGCCAATCAGTATTACAAATTCTACCACCTACAGTGCTTTCAAAAATATGGTCAAAAATTTCCTCCATCGGAAGCAATTACTAAGCTCAAACTCTTATGACCCAACCTGACAATTTCACTCATTGGTATTGTGTAATTAGAATCATTACATATTTGTAACGTTTTTTTTTCTCTCTCTCCTCGTAGATATGTAACTGTTGGTACCAATAAAAAAAAATTGTGTGTTTGTTGTCTGTATCTGTGTATGTGTGTGTGTGTGTGTGAGTGCATTTAGTATATAGGATTGTTTATTATTATTACTATTATTATTATCATTATTGTGCATTATTCTTTTATCATTCTTTTTTTGTATTGTATTTCGCTTATATTACCAACATTGTATATTTCATGTAATTCTATTATTGTTGTATTGCCCTTACTAGTGGCTAATGTGCACTATTCTTTCTTTTTTTTTCTTATTGTAATATTGTAACCATACTCTTATTTTGACAAGGGTTAGGTGGCAGAGCAGCCATAGGCTGAACCTCGCCCGCTTCAATAAAGACCATTTCAATTCAATTCAATTCAAAAATCATCCAGGAGAGAACATATACAAATTTACAATATTTACGAAATGTTTTTCAGTGGAGGGCTTCAAATTTGAATATATTTGAATGCTTTTAGGCATCTATGGTTCAGCACGGGATAGGGTGGGGTTAGGGTGACGACCAGGGCCAATTTTGTAGGTGTCCTTTTGGCATTTGTTCGGTGTGACTGAGAAAAACCCTGAAAAAACCTCAGTCAGTATGGTCGGCCGCTGAGGTCGATCCAGGATCACCCGAATGCTAAGCCAGTGCTCTACCACTGAGCCACGAGAGGGCCTCGAGTGGAGGAGGACTTCGAGTTCACCAGAATGTAAACATATTTTATTTCCTAAGTAGCAATTAACTGAAGTCGTTTAAGACTATTGACAAGAAGTTACAATCAAAGCAAGCCAACTCGGTAGCTGTCAAAATTGTTTATGTTTTCTAAATCTTCTTAAAGAAATTATAAACAAGTAATATTATTTTTGTCAGATTAATTAGAACGCTTTGAAAAGATATAGGTTTGGAAAACTTTTCTTTGTATAATTTGTCGTAAAATGTTCTCCTGTTAGCTTTCCTAACTCTATGATAAAAACGCTGGCAAAGGAAATAAAGGATTTTTTTTTGTATAGCGTGATATTTGTTTGTCATTGTGTCATGCGTATCATTATATTCCTGCGCGAATTGAAAAAGAAAGTAAGTCCAAACGGAATTATTTTTGATTATTATTTTTTTTAAGCTTAGATATTTATTAAATGAGCTGAAGCGTTCTTGTTTCTAAATAGGAATTTTGTTGCAGTCAACATTCGGTTAGATCTTTTGCGTATTTTCTGACATATCATTAGCAAAGTAAACAACCATCGTTAACTTAAATTCAATCAAAAATTGTGCATTACAGGAGGTGAAAAGAACTAAGTCAAATCTTGTAATTCTTAAGAAGCAGAAAACACATTAAAACCGGACCTTAAAACATAACAAAGTAAGAAGGGCCTGACACTTAGTTAACATAGAAGTAGTTTTCGAAAGCTTGAAAAAACGATTTAATAGAGTGTGTAATAAAAAGAACACGGTACCTGACTTAGCTAACCTCCACGTACTCTTGGTCACTAATTTTATTAAATTTCCTAATGCGTATATATATATATATATATATATATATATATATATATATATATATATCCTCTCCCAACCCGTCTGGTCAGCGTGGGAGCAGTAGACCAACTCCTCCCTTCGGGGAGAGGCCTCATCCACTAGTGGATTGAATATGGCTGTGATTTTTATATATATATATATATATATATATATATATATATATATATATATAAAAAGAGAAAAGTTATTTTCCTTAAAACTATAAACATAGCCACACCAGGATTCGATCCCGGGTTCTCCGTATTAGCTTTCCAACATGATACCAATACTCCAAATTAGCAATTGGAAATCAGCCGCTTGTCAGTCTTACTTACGGTTAAGGAGTAATATTTACTGCTTAAGACGTAATGCTCCTGGGCGAGAATGGTATCGCCTTAATAGGGCTTTCTGTCTTGAGACACTACTCTTGGCTATGGAAGCTTAATTGATAAGTTGGTTTAATTACTTTAAGGCTCAATCCAAGTGGGGTTTCGCGCCTTTTTCGTTTCACGTCAATTATTCAGATTTTCAGTAGAGGAAAACAGAAATTAACTTTCCCAGATCAAAGTTCGTTTCGTCCTTAAATAATGAGTTCAATTAGTTTTAATTAAATGCTAGTAGTAACTGCAGAATTGTGTGCAGACACTTTTGGTACATTATTCTGTTCCACCTGAGTTTACTATTGATATATTTTTAAACTAGTTGTACTCATTATTTAAGGACGAAATTAACTTTGATTTGGGAAAGTTAATTTCTGTTTTCCTCTACTGAAAATTTGAATAATTGACGTGAAACGAAAAAGGCGCGAAACCCCACTTGGATTGAGCCTTAATTGAAATGTCACTGAAAGTTCTACTGGTGAAAGTAAAGGTTGCTAGTTCATTTCCTTCATACGGATTCTCTAATAAATAATTTAAAGAAAATATAAATGTTCATAATAAATATGAGCTGAATGTAACCTATATTCTACTGCCTACAGGGTTTGGAGGTTTGGTAAGAACTTTAGTAAAGTTTAGCGTAAGTTTTAACAGCTTGTGTTATTAACTTGAAGTCACGGACACAAGATTAGAATTTAACTAAATAATAATATTATGTACGTAACATTATTTTAGCGGTCTTAATTTACTCTATCAATCCTCTTTTACGTGTACTATTAATCTAGTTTTTACTTAAATAACATTTCTAATTAATTATCAACTGAATGAAAATAATTAAATCGTTTCAAATGTACGTTAACAATTTACAGACCATGTGAAAGAATGATCATCAATTGTTCAGTCGACGGAATACCTTTTGACTGCTGTTCTTACATCAGAAACAGTACATCAGGCAGTTTTAGCTGTGTTTCATTAGATGCAAGCCAAGTCACGTAAGTTGCGGAACTAATACACATATATTTACACATTAATTCACAGTTTTGAAAAAAAAAAGTTAATTTAACGATAAATTTTAGAGTCTAATAATTTCTTGCTGATTGTTCATGTTTTGTGTGTACTTTAATCCACTACATTTTTATCGTGTTTCACTATTTGAATCAAGTAAAGAAAGGCTGCGTTAGGTTAGCTTGCTTTTAAAAATTACGTTCCGGTAAGGTAATGTTGTATTAAATCTAATATTAATGTACGCTTGTGATAGGATTAGATATCGTATTTAGGTGCAAAGAACTAGTTTTTAACAAACCTAGAAAATAGGTAAAAATCCTGAAAATCGATTGCTGAGTAATAAAGCTTAAAATATAAGAAAATTTCATTTTAGTAAAGAGCTGAATCTTGGAAAACTCGGGAAATATTGGTTTTCGGTTTTGTGCTTCTCTTAATTTTGCTTTTAAACCTCAATTTTAGTAGAGCAGGCAACTTAAGTAATACTTAACACGAAAGAGGCAGCCAATTTAAACCACCACTCTAAAGAAAATAGTTTTATATTACTAAGGAATTGTATTTTTTATTTTCGTGTATATACTGTGAAAATATATGAATAGTTAGCTTTCAATCTTTAGTATTTTTTTAACTATTAATTACAATTTAGCTTGGTTTTGAAATTATTGTTTTATTCTCCATTACCGGTTTCAATAATGAGTACTTGTAATTTTATTCAATTTTGCAGACAACCTGGAAAAGATGAAGTCTATATTAACTCAACCAGAGAAATCCATATAGAAATGTCATTTATGTGGATCAAAATGCCAACAGTGGTAAGATAGTGTATTTCACCATACAATTCTGTTTTAGATATCAGAACTCGGATGCAATTCTCGGTAAATTTTTAACGAATCCAGATGGAAAAGTTCATTTAACCGTTTGCTTATTAATAACCATAAATCATTCAAATAAATGACAGTTATTTTTTGTTTTGTATCTGAAAGTAGGCTGCTGTCTAGCGATAAATACCAATAGTAGGCATAATGATATACGCTCATCAGACAGATAATAAGTTACCATGTGACATATTTGGGCCGATAACGAATAATGCATCCAATTTACTGAATAGCAGCAGCAAATTTATTTGGTATAGACTCAGCTAACATTTGAATGTAGCTGTCATCGATTTTCAATCAGTCATACATCACAAGACTAAACATTTCTGCGAGAGGGTATCCAGCACTTAATCATTAATTTCAGATGTCATATATTTATCGGAGTCTGTAGTCATTTTTGTCAGCCTACGCGCAAGAATGATTTCGAATGGTTGCCGTGCTAGGAACATATATGTAATACCTAGTCAGTCAGCGATTGCAATTTGAAAGGCAGGGGAGCATGTTGAGTTCTTTCCGGAGTTGTTCGTCCAGGAACCTCATGTAGTTGTCTTGTTGAAGTATGAAGCAACTCTTGTCAGTAGAACATCTCTGAAGCATGGGGATCTCCGTACAATTTGAATACTACCTTAAACGTATCATTGTCATCATCAGAGTACACGGAGAATGAATGTAATAGACCAAATCAGACGTTTCTAGTAGTTCCGAGTCCAGCATACGTGACAGCGAGGTCAATATAACAATATATCGTAATTAACATGGGAATATTTTAAGGTACCCTGCTCCTAATAATTAAAACTGAAATTTAGTTTTCTAAGTATTCATTCAGAAATCGGTTGTTGCGATCTTGTATTGACATTAGGTAAAAATTGTTGCCATGTAGGAAAGTAGTTACTGTCACAATGATTTGCACGGTGGTTCTTCCTACCAAAGATCACTGTTTCCGATAGATGCTGCAGAGTTTTCAAGAGAAGAAAATAGTGTCATGATGTATCTATTTTAAGTTTATCCAAGCTACAGATAAGTAGCGTACAACAAAAACTAACAGTTTGTTCAAGATTTTACATTATGTAATTTTTGTACGGGTCTTGCGAAGGTTCCAATTATCTATTTACCGACGTCGTCAGAAGTGTTATCGATTTTGTTTTTAAAGCTTTGACTGCTGTTTTCAAAATTTGTTTGAGTTTATAACTATTTTCTTAGTAAGATATATTCATGCATTGTTATTTCAATTGATTCTTTATAATTCTTTCGTAATAATAAGCGATTGTTGCTTTGATGTAGTATGTCTATTCTCTACGCTCTGGAAATATACTCCAATATTCTGCTACGAGTGATGTATCCGTATTACCATAATCACAATGTAACTAGTGATCTTTCATTTTAGTTTCAAGTGTTCTTTCTGTCTGATCAAGATGCACATTCCCACAATTTCATTTGTTTCTGTGCACACGTGGGACCTTATACAGCAGGGTTTTTTGAACGTTGGAAGTGTGTTTATGATTTTGCTGATCCTCTCTATTTATTGTTCTGATTTCATATCTTTTCAATATTCTTTCTATTCGATTACCAGTAATGATTACATACGACAAGACGCTATTGCTTTTCCATCCTTATTATTATTTTCCTCTTTGGTTTTACGTCAACTTTCCTGTTTTTGTTCAATTCTCAATCTGTTCTCTCAATCTGGTAAACTCATTATAGTTTCCGCAATCTGTTCTTTGTCTTACCTATATTTATACAGTACATTTATAATGATACCAACGAGACGAGATTGAGATTATCTTGGCTCGAATATATCTTGTTAAAAATGTGTATTGTCTCGAAAAGTTGTATAGGGTAAATGTACCAGTAGCCACGATCTTTTTTAAAAAAGTCATCGTTTTGGCATTTACCGAATTTGGTAATTTTAATTTCATCCTTCTGCTACGTGCATAAGATACACCTAACCTATCTCTACAAGATCATATATGGAAAGATTAGAACTACAGAACAAGTTTGGAGTGAAATCAATTTTTTGAACACTTTGAATTGTACTAGGAGTCGTCACGTAAAAATTGGACTGCATCAGTGTTCGTCAGGTTTATGCACTAGTAGTCGCCACTCATACTAAACTGGATTTTTCATTTTCAACATATTTTTATTGCAATTAGGACCATGCTGACTTCATCATCGCTGCTACTAGATGACACACATACCTACAGTGGTGGATCCAGAGAGCGTGAGCGGTGGGGGGAGCAGCCCCTTCCCAAAGAAAAATATTTATTTTTAAACTATTGTTTCAACAATTTGCCTCACAAGAGCTGCGATTTGTCACCGGATAAATCAAATTAATCTAGAAATATTAATTTTTTGAGGATATTGGTGTCATATTCCATGTTTAACCTTAGCAGTATAAGTGGAAATATGATAAAAAAAATGTACTTAAAAATTCACTTAGCGGGAAATATTGAAAACCACTCTGTCAAAAGTACAATTTTGACTCAAGCAATTAAACGTTGAATCAGGCTCAGAGGTATTAATTAAATCGTTCATATAAGACTATATTCAACGTATCTCTATCATTGATCATTGACCTAAGTAGAAGTTTTACATATGATGATTTATGGACTTTCAAGTAGGAGTGTTGTTTCAGCTGTGATAATGGTTATTTGATATTTATATGTAACTTCTAAATCAATTTAGATCAGTACGTTATGCCCTTTTAAATGTTTGAGTCACATCTAAACACATCAGTGCCAAACTGACGAAAAATTAACGTCAGTCATAAATCATAAATAAATGTTGACAATGACTGGATCCCTGCCAGGGCTGGCGAGCATTAGCACAAACAGGAATCATTACATGCCATAGTAGTAGCCAGAGATAGCAAACACTAGTGCAAACAGAACATGGTGTATGAGTAGTCACCACCCACGTAAAGTCGTCGAAAGACCAGCAAATGTAGGAAATCATATCAAGCGTATTCTACTTTTAATAAAACCCGAGTTCAGTCATTTAAAAGAAGCATTATTACAAACACATAACAATTTCAAACAAAACCGAAACCAAGATCCGCTTAATGAAATACACTACGGCTACCACTCCCATCCGTCGTCACACGACACATTGATGTGTTTGCTTCAACTTTCTCATATCATCGTGGCTTGACAGTGCAAGCGGTAATTTTATCAACTTTTTACTTGTTTTGTTCCCTTATTTTAATACATTTTCTGCGAAAGTGGCGAATACTGGTACATTTACCTTAATGTACCGGTATATTACGAGAGTTCTGTCTGGTCTCTTTTTTACCTATATTTTTTTGTCTCGTCTCGTGGGTAACACTAGGCATTTATAACATGTGAGATTTCTTCTTTCAAATGTTGTCTGTAGAAATCTTGAGAGCTTAATATATAAACTTGATATAGCTGCTTGTTTTTCTGTAGGGTAGTGATGGAATTTGACACTTAAGTAAAGGTCTGTATGCGTTGATTTTTTGTAATTCCGATGTAGAAGCTTCTTAATGCTAGTGTTGTGTATTAAATTGTCTAGGAATGGTAGCTGACCGTTTTTGAGGTCTGCATTGCAAACGGTATGTTCGTATTTATATTTTTAAGATCGTGTATAAATTCTTCTAGCTTCTCCGCATCATGCTGTGTTATGATAAATGTATCATCTACACCAGTACTTAGCTTGAAAGATGGCACTTACGAATGCCTTTTGTTCAATTATGTATTGTAGGTGATAACCCTCTGTATAGGTTTACTATACAGAGACGTGGATAGAACTTTTGTTTTCATATTGTATGTGAACAGTTTATTTCTGTACATCATATCTATGGAAACTAGGTTTATTTTCTTCTTTCGTGCTTTATTTTGCAGTTATTCGGAAATGTAAAAAATAATAACAGACTAGTATGAAACATAGGAATGTTGTAACGTAACTAACGCGCGTTGTTATGGTTTGATTTGCGAATCGAGTCGAGAATATTCCTTTACGTTTGTTTATTCCTGCATAAAATGTAACATTTCAATTACATTTTTGGTTTTAAAAACTTTAATCTACAACTACAAAAATATATTTTGGATAAACTATTCTAGTACGTCAAACCCACAAGCGCACATTAAATAGACACACACAACCATAATATTCCAATGTCAAGAGCTCCATCGAAGTAACCTTTCAATAAGTAAATGTCTAGTGGTAATGTTAATTTGACGTAAAATGTAACACTATATGCTGTCAGTGGTTCTAGGGTGTATCTTGGTCCGGATAATAACAGTAATGGTCCCAGTGAACTATATGCCACGAGCCAGTGTATCGCGTATAATGAAAACGAAACCTAACCTGATTTTTCTAACCTAACTTAACCAATGACAGTGAACTTACTAATAATACATATAAACTTTGTTTCTTAAGAAAAACAGAGCTTTTACTCTTCGGGATTCGAACCCGGATATCCCATGTAGCAACCTCATATCCACTGAGCCACGCTGCCAACAACGATTGGAAGATATATTTACACAACACACATTACGTTACTAACTTACCACAGCCGTGACCATTACTATTATGATCGCGTCCTGGTGTCTGAAGATCAGGCGAAAATTTCATTCACTTTCGAATTATTCTTCTATCGCACGTTTGCCTGATTAAACATTTCACGTCACTATTATGTACACTGAATAGAACCAAGGATGTACGCGAACGTCTTGGTAAATTTTAAGGTTATTAAGTTTTTTTTATATAATATTGCTTTGTTTTAGCGTACTCTGCATTCGTATTTCAAATATGATACAGTGTTCCTTTAAACATTGAATGTGTTTGATCAAATTGTAATTCCAACTTTTGTTCTTTTCCAGCTATTAATACATGGTACCAATGAGATACCAACAGATCGGTTTGAGCTAAGTGGTGTGAGCATTGTGTTTCCCACTGATTTATTTATTGCCAGTGCTCTTATCACAGATGAAGTAGCAGACGAAGATGCTTACTCCATCCCTTTGGAGTTCAGAAAATGTAGATTTCCAGAGGAAAATGATGGAATGTGGGTCACTAACAAGTACAGTTACACAGCGTGTATATCACAGTGCAGACTAGAGAAAGCCATGTCATTATGTAACTGCACGGACATTCTTCTAGGTTCAAACACAGGTACGTGAGTGCATTTATGAACAATTAAGGAAATAGTGTAGAGCATTATCTATTGTTATTTCAAGTTTAATAGAGGATATTTACACAGCAAGCTTCCAGTAAGGGCTTAGACCACTGTTTATGAACCATTTACGTGGATGTATCTGCGCATGCTTGCTAGAATAACGCATGATATTAAGGTATTTCCCGAGACCCTAAGAAGCATATGTTCACTGGGCTTCTGATACTTCCCACCGTTGAATTCATTATAACACAGGATCGCAGAAGATTGACGGGATTATAAACTATTATTATTAAGAAAGTCCTTAATGGATACACACGTGTTTCGTCTTAAAACGATCATAAATGTTTAAAGTTTTAGACTTAGTACACTTCGATATAGGTGCCATTTTTAGCTCTATAGTGGCCTGATTGATATTTTATATCCTGCCACGTCTTCTGAATCGTGTCTGGTGTTAACTTTCTGGAGGTGACCCACAAACGTACTCACTAATCTCCCTCGATGGCTGTGAACCCGAAATGCCACATTTATGTCGATTGATCGCACAAATTCACAAGAAATATTGCTTCGTCAGTAAAACAAAATTGCTATAGGAAATTATCATGGTCATCAAATGCAGTTGAGGATAAAGCGAAACCATTTCCGCACGTTTTTCTCTGTCGCCCGGTTTAATTTCATACATGAGCTGAATTTTGTATGCCTAGAGCCTTAACCCTTTGTGGATAACATTTTGAAAGGTAGATTTGAGAAATCCTAATTCTAAACGTCTACGAGCACTTTATTTCTTTGGGCTTCTAATGGAGGATTGTCTTATGTCTTTCAAATTTTCTCCGATTTTCTGGTCGGTATTTTCTCTTTTCATACCTACCCCACCGCTGTAAGATTCTCATTGGCATCGCTGTAAGTCCTAAGGTCACAGAAAACTTTATTTCCAAACATTTTAAGATGCCACAGTTGGCACACGTTGTATATCCATGGAGAACACTTTTGTTATCACATTTTATTTTCCCGGCAATCTTTTTCGATGATCTTGTATTTACTTTAGCGTCACGTTTGAAATAACGTTTACAAAATTATTGCTACAGCTTTGTACGAAATGATGTAATAATATCATTTTTACATATATGCATATAAACAAGAGTTCTAAAGCACATCTGGAATTAATTATAGCTTTTGTAAAGCATCCTGTTTTGAACTGCAACTGGAACGCTACATTGTTAGTGATTCATATACCTGAACCGGAAAGGTTATGTAAAGTAAACTTAAGTTAGTTTACAATAATTATGTATGCAGTTAATAAATGAGCTTAACGTCTTTGACTAAGCAGAATCTAGTTTTTGTCATGCAAAATGAATCAAAGCCACGCATCTGTCTACGAATATCTTTCGCAAAATCGTAATTGAAACATGAATTTTCAAAAAAAAAAAAAAAAAAATACATTATAAGAATACATACAAAAAGAAATAAGAAATACATTAAAAGAATCAAAAGATAGAGGGATATCAGATAGAATTTACATGCAGACGTAAGCGCAAGAAAACGAAAGCATGTGGGAGAATGTTGTTGTCTATTAACTCTAACACATTATCGTTACAAATTCAATACATTCAATATAAAACACCCCTAACTTTCTTTCTATAACACATTCACCCAAGGTTTGAAATAGTACGAGTTACTGTGGGGTAAGGAGTTCTTTTTTAAATAGAAGGATAGCAGTCTTAGAGACGTACACCTTGTATATCGCAAAGGATGTTAGATATTGTAAAAGACTAGGGATGGGAGGGAGGCGTATATAAGGAATTCTAGATAGATGGTTTTACGTTTTTGTTCTAATATGTAACAAGTGGTGTTATGCAATTCAGATTTATGTTGAAAAATGCTACTTATTTTAAGAATAGCTTGCAGGATATGGAAGCTGCTGATTCCAAGATGACTTGTCACTGCCTCTGTGGGATATGCTCGGCCTGTCACAGCTGAATAATCTTACTGTTGTAACAGCCTAGTTGCTGTTCCATTTTTATTTTTATTTTTCTCCCCTTTTATTTTTCTTAGTCTCCGTTTTGTTTTCTTTCAGTGTGTTCTCTTTAGCTCATTCTCTTTGGTTGGTTTTAGACTCTTTGAGCGTTTTCCGCTTGGATTTTTCTTTGGATTTTTAATCGTTATCCATCCAGGTTTTCGTTAGTCACGCAGCAATGACTTGGATCTAACGCTTGTTTTTGATTGGCCCTAGTCAATGCTTCGTGACTTGTTTTTTGCTGATTGGTGTGAATCAGCCTTCTTCTCCGTTTGCTGGGAGAACTGCTCTCCCACGCCATGTTTAGTTTAGTTCCAATTTTTAAACCGAAGCGACCAGATGCATGGGCTTTCCATCACCTGTACTTCCTAAGCCCTGTCTACGAAAGGTAGATGTAAAAACTAAATTTAATATAATTTTCGATTTCGTCTATACCGGAGAATATAATATATCGTATTAAGAAGAATAAAAACCGATACAAGTGCTAACAGGACTTTTTCAACATCATAATTTCGGAATTTTCACCTCATCAAAATTTAATATTTTGTTTTGAGATTATTTATTAATATGTATAATATGTTCTAAATTTTAGTATGGGGCCGCTATTGACCGAATTCTTGCATTATAAATATCGGTTCGTTAGGTTTCAATAATCAAATGCCAATTTCTCGTCTCCCGTTTTTCCATATCTATTCGAAATTCCCGGTTAGCCATGTTTGACAGCTACAGCATATTTTCCATACTTGATCAAATTAGCAACATGTCTGCTCGATTATTTTTGCGTACCGTTTTGACGCTAATAGTAAATTATAATTTATTCAACATGGTTCGATAATTTTTGGTTTCAACTCCAGCCACTATTCTCCAATGAAAAATCATATTTTATAACAATATTTTGTATTTTCAAAATTTATTCAGAACGTCTTTTGTATAACGTAGTAATCGTCTGTAATGACGTCACAAAAATATTAAGGTTAAAGTGATTCTTTAATTACCATACATTTTGGACTAGAACTTCTTTCGTGTAAGTAATACTGTACTCAAACTTTTCCAAATTGTACAACAATATTTCGGAAATAATTTGTGAAAACATCAACGAAATTTGTTAATAATTACAGAAATTATGGACATTTACGTGTGACTACATAACTTTCGGATCTGCTTAATTCATGTATACCAGCGATTCAAATTTGTTTGTTTTACAATGCAACAGTAATTCTGTTCAAATTCTGATAAAATTATCATAGCCGAAAGCGTGAAATATGTACATTCTAAGCAATAAATTGAAATTATGAAATTTTTATATTTCTTCGAAAACAATCTTGAGTTTATGTTCAGTGAACGTAGTGTAGAAACCTCTCAGTTAACCAGGTACGATATAAGGCATTAGTTCATAATCCTCGTACAGTGTTTGGTAATATTTAAAAAGTGCAGTGAGTTATTTAATGTTTAACTTAATATCTATTGGAAATTAGCGATGAATCGTTACGTGAAGTTGACAGCAATTGATACTCCTTATTTCTGTTTTTCGGTAAACCTATCGTTTTAAGTAATGTTATTTTAATTAGATCAGATCGGTTCATAAATCCGTAGACCAGTGGTAGGATTCTTTCGCCAGCTGAGAAGTGATGACTTGGGAAAGGAACTATATATTGAATTTCTGGTTATTTCTGCGTTGAAATATGAAGTGACTCCAGCATGTGATTTGTGTTAATATATATTATTTGCGTTTTGCGTTATGACACTACGTTTGGACTGAGTTGCGACCGTCATTCGTTGTGTTCGTTCGTCTTTATTTCAGGAATTGCGATTCCAGACTACAGGTGTGGGCCCTACTAAGGTAAAGGTAAGACATGGTCTTTTGCCACCCTGTAGACTTCGAAGTGAGTAAAGACACCGTATGAGTCACATATGAGTCGTTTTGAGTATCATCGTTTGAGATTATTTCCCAAGTAAAGATTTGCGTTTTCTTTCTTAATCTGTCGCTAATCTGAACCAACTGGTACTTCAGAGTATGAACTGACGATCTAATTAAAAGATTGGAGGTGTCGCCTTACCGGTATTTCCTCCCTCGATCTAAATTAATTTTTTTACAGTGATCACAAGGATCTGAAATCCTCTTTCCCAGATATTCTTAAATCTGGAAGGCATTTCTGCGCCGCTCGTCTGGGGTGTAGAAAATGTTTGGAGCTAGAGGTTAGGTTAGATGCGTTGCGTGGGTACTCTAGGCTCCTGGCGACCTTATTTGTCTGTGTGATCCACTTTTGGGATCATTAGGTTGGGGGTGCCGTTTCACTGTCATATACCAGGTGTATGCATAAGTAGTTTCCGGTTTACCTAAGAGATGGCGCCAGCGAAAAGTACGCAGCGTATTCATTTGACACATACGTCATTTTTTTCGTCTGACATTAAACTACAAACACACACAAGTTGAGTCCGCCAAACACTAGCGTCTTTGTTTTATCGTTCGGTGATCATGTCGAAGTTTGTGCCTGAAAAAGAACATTTGCGGCACGAATTGCTTTTCTTATTTAATCAAAAGAAAAAGACTGTTCAAAGTCATCGTGTGCTGGTAGAAACATATGGTGAACACGCTCCATCGGTTAGAACATGTGAGACATGGTTTCGACAATTTAAAACTGGTGATTTCAATGTGAAAGACAGTGCGCACTCTGGTAGACCAGAAAAGTGCGAAAACGAGCAATTGCAGGTGTTATTGGAGGATGACCCAACTCAAACTCAACAGCAATTGGCAAAAGCATTAAATGTGTCACAAGAAACAATTAGCAGACGTTTACGAGTAATGGGGGAAGATCAATAAACTGGGTAAATGGGTCCCACACGATTTGAATGAACGTCAAATGGAAAATCGCAGTCACTTGTAAACTTCTGCTTCAACGCCATGAAAGACAATCCTTTTTGTATCGAATTGTGACGGGTGACGAAAAATAGATTTATTTTGAAAACCCGAAGCGGAAATAATCGTGGCTTTCACCTGGCGAAGCCGGTCCTTCAACACCAAGGCGAAATCGCTTCGCCAAGAAGACCATGCTTCGTGTCTGGTGGGACCAGAGCAGTATTGTGTATTTTGAACTCTTGAAGCCCGGCGAAACCGTTAATGCACAACGCTATAGCCAACAAATGATTAATTTAAATCACGCATTGATCGAAAGACGACCGGAATGGGCCCGAAAACATGGCAAAGTGATTGTGCTACACGAAAATGCGCCGTCTCACACAACAAAACCAGTGAAAGACACCTTGATATCGCTTGGATGGGACATCCTCCTGCACCCGCCGTACTCCCCAGACCTGGAGCCTTCTGACTATCACCTCTTCGCACCAATGGGGCACACGCTCGCAGAGCAGCACTTCAGCAATTTCGAAGACGTTAGAAAATGGCTCGACGAATGGTTTGCCGCAAAAGACAAGCAGTTTTTCTGGCATGGTATGCATCAATTACCTGAAAGATGGGCGAACTGTGCAGAAGCCGATGGCCAATATTTTGAATAAAACAAAATTAATTTCCCTTGAAAATTACGTGTTTTCTTTACCACAAAAACCGGCAAAAACTTATGCATACACCTGGTAATAGAGCCGAAACCTTATGCTTACGAAGCTCAAATACAGACTAATGGTCTCACGAATCAAAGATCCAAAAGTGATAGCTTTAGCTAATGTTACTTACTTTATAAATGAAAAACAAGATTAAGATGTAACTAATATCTTCATTATTAAACTAACGCCTCGGATATGAAGAGAATTTTTCAAAGCGAGTACATCAGGCGTAATGAAGTTGTACATACAAATATTTTACATAGCTTTTTGCAATATTTTTACTTGGGTATCTTTACATAATTAGCCATAATTCAGTTAATCAGGAACCAATCAGAAATCAAACACATACATTTCTTAGGTAACATAATAGACTATTTACAAACAAAAACATGGATTCTTCCGCGGACATACTGTCTTAAAAATCTTCTCACCCGAGACTGAGTTGTACGAGGTACGTATCAAAAAGCTTTATACATTGCAAAACATTCTGCGTGAAGTTTCCATATTGTTATACAAAAAACATTAATAACGTCTGAACTGTATAATCTATCGACTTCAAACTTTCAGTGATTATATAATGGATGTGAGGGTATCTTTATAAATATTTATGATCATGTGCGTGGGCACTGCGCGTGAACACAAGCCGTTACAAATGTTAGTAGCTATCATATCATTACAATCGCTGGCAATAAATATAAAATGTGTATTCCTAAGTTTGTGATATTTATCATAAAGATGATATCTTATTTTACTTTGAAGATGAGAAAAAAGACAAATAAAAGATCCGTCGTATACCCTGTAAGGGGGACTTGAGAAGTTGATACGGAATGGAATGGAAGGGCATATTCTTCTTGCATTCTATGTAATTGAACATCAACTAGGGTTGCAGGAATTTATTATTATTGGTATGGGAAATGCTACTTTCCACTGTTGTTCATTTCTGTACATTATATCATATATTATCTGTAAATTACTGAATGCTGCTTTTTAAATATTTTTATTAATTAGTCAGTTGTCTCGAATATTAAATTCTGAATATTGTTCAAACTTGGAAATCATATATCTTTTCTGTCAGGTGCTTTTGCCACATTTACAGTTCACTTAGTGTGTCATAGAGTGCGGGATATATACGTTGCATCAACATAAAACTGTAGATCTTTTGTAACAAAGATTCAAATAAAAAGGTCTTATTCTCATATATCGCAGAGACGGTCTTAAAATAGCCGTTAATTCTGAAAAAAAAAACAAATTTTAAAAGTTGCAGAGCTGCATGGAATAGTGAGCGCAACTTGAAGTCAGAGTAGCACACCAATGAAAAGAGAGTTGTATGTAGAAAATTCTTTCGAGAACTCGAGGAGGAAGGGTCTTTCCACAATGAGAGATTTCAACAAATTGAAAACAAATGAACAATAAAATTACATTTTAAATACGTTTTGGGGTAATAGAACACACAAATCTCAATGTTTTAAAATACACAAGCTAAGTAATAAATAATGTTTACTTGTTGCTTTAATACTAAGTTAATTTCTGTTCCAATTTTGGGCCCTAGTAAAATCTTAATATCTTCATAAGACGTACTAATAAATATAATAATAATAATCACTGGCGTTACAGACCGAAAGGTCCTGAGCCTACCCCAACGCCATCTGTCCGTGGAACTGCCTCCACCTGAGTAACGGCCGTGGGGTCAGCACTGCGCATCACCTTGATCACGAACAGGCGTATCAGGGGCTTTCTAGACTAAGTGGTCGTCACATCTTTATTTACGTGACTCGCCAATTTGCCTCACGACGCTGGGTGACACCGAAAAGTGCGGTGCTGCAGCTGGGAATTGAACCCGGTACCACGCGGACATGAGTCCAACGCTCTAACCACTAGACTATCAAGCCACCTTCATAAGAAGTACTAGGCATTCCATATTTAAGTGCCGCTACGTTGAGCGGTAAAATACTGAACTAAGACAAACAAAACAGCTCATGCGTGATAGTCCATCCTTGATTCAGTTATTTGCAGTGTTGAAAACTCAGTAGGTTTTTGGACAGAACATGGTACATTACGTTGCTTAAATAGTCATGAATTCAAGTGAGCGTGGGAATATAGGTATAGTCATTTGGTCTACAAAAACTATCTGAAGAATTATACAATTTCTGGTACGTAAGAGACTAAAAGTTAAAGAGAGCAAATGTAATTATTCATTAAATTGGGTGTAGCCTTCCTCCCTCTCTCTCTCTCTCTTTCTCTCTTTGTGTATATGTGTGGGTGTATCGTATGAGAACCAGGGAAACGTAACTCCAAAATGTGATTTTCGTTTTCTTGAATATATATCTATACATAATTTTGAAAGGTCCATTTGGTGTCAAATCGACGTAACTCCATCATCTCTTCTCCTTGGCATTAAGTAATAGCATAGACATCATAGTAAAGTATCTCTCATTTACTTTGCTCTCCCGTCGAACAAAGTATTATTTTCCTCTCTGCTGTAAACCTGCAAAAATGGAGTTATGTTCCTCTGGTTCTCATATGAATACAAAACTTTCAAACCGGAGCAAACGGCGAACCAGTTAATTCCTTTTTATTAAATTTTGTAAATGAAAATTTAGAGAACAGGTATGTAAGCTAGGACCTGCACTGAAAAGCGACGACTAGTGTTGTAAAGAAAAAAGAGGCGTGTAGGTTCGAGTTCTGCTGTTGCTCATGCAGACTGAAGTTTTCTTTGACTTTTCTGTTTCAGCAGGTGAATGGCAGTGTGGTATTTGCACTAGGGTGACCATTCACTCCCGGTTTCAGGAAAGTTTACCCCGGATTTAGGCATTCATCGCAGAGCTGAAACGGGTCACCGGGTCATTCGGTCCAAGTTTTGGACCGGGTCTAGGTTTCGGACCCTGTCTGGCCCGGTGACCCGATTTAGACGTAGTAACCTGGAGGGCAAAGCAGAATTTTAGATTATTTTATTGTGTTTGAACATTGTTTTATCAGGGGTGACAAGGACCGGAGATGTTACCCCCAGAGCACGGAAAATACGACGCCAAAGTTTCCAGTTAATTAAATTTCTTAGACCGGGTCACTCGGATCAAGTTTTGGATTCTGTCGCCGGGTCACTTATGTTCGGATCAGGCCATTTCACCAAAAGTGACTCGGTTTGAACTCTGGTTTATCCCTGTTTATTTTCCTCCCCGATTTGAAGAATAAGTATATTTCGAAATCTTTTTTTTTTAATTTAGAAAGAAATATTCGAAACGAATTCTGTATGGCATCTATAAAAATGAAATATACGTTATGGGCCCGTTAAATTAACTTATGGTATTGCAAGAGCAGTAGAAGTACATTCATATGAAAACATGCAAATAATGTTAGATGTCCCGATTCACCCCGGAATCACTGGAATAAATACAGTGACCTTAATCTACACCTAACAATGTATTTCCATTTTGAAATAATTTGCAAAGAAAATCTTTTGTTTCATTTCAAGATATTGCTGTTTCTTCGGCTAATCAGCTGAGAATTAGAATGGGAATTACGTTCCAAATTGGAGAAAAACTTGTCCTGAATATAAGTTATTTTACGTATTTCACCTAAGTTTGTGTTTGTTAACATCTTTGAATATTCTCTCTCTCTCTCTCTCCCCCCTTCTCTTTCTCTGTGTTTATGAGAATAAATCATTTACAATGGCACCTTGCATTTATATGATGTTATTACAGCAAGATCAACATACCTATGCCTAAAGACCATAATAAATAAACTCTTATAAATATATTATCTTTCACTGTTTTTAGAGTATGTTGTAAAGTTTAAAAATGTAACAAAGTTATATAAAATGTACAGTCTATTCCAAAAATGTTAGCCGCATTGATTAGACTGTTTTGAGCTGAAAATTCTTTAAGTCCAACTTCGGGTATCTTCGGAAACAGTAAACTAAAGATGCCAGGTGCAAGCCCTGAAAGCTATGGCGAACCTTCGCAATTGAAAAAAGAAATCTGCAATTATGTTTTTCTGCTTTTACGTGTAATAAGACACTTTGAAATGTTACTAAGTGTAGAAAATGTTACATTTATTGAAATACGTAATGATACAGTATTTCTAAACTATGCATACATCTTATCACGTGATGGTTTTGTCACCTACATTTTCATACGTAAAAGGACATCTCCAATGAAAGAAAAGTCAGCAGACATTATTTCTTGCATTCATAATACAATGAACAAGACAAAGGAGAGAGAAACAACAGCATTTGCAACGGATATCAATGCCATTCTTTTGGACACCGAAAATTCAGTCATAATTCCTCAGAAGGAGTTCTTTCAGAAAGAAGTAGATAGATGTTTTCATGTTAGCTCAGTGGTACGTGGTTTAACGAGCTGTAGTGGTGTGTGTTGGAAGACTGAACTTTGTCTCCGACACAGTGTTTGTGTTTAGATGCTTTTGATTTTTTGTGAGATATAATACAGTATTATTCAATTCGATATAAATGGCGAATAATGGAGAACAAGTAGTGAGAGAAAATACCTTGAAAGTTTACTTTAGTAACATTCCTCATCGTCCCCATATTATTTCGATTCATGATATGGCACATGATTGCCTATGTCTAGCACCTAGTGAAGTTGTTGCTATAGAAATATGCCATTACTTGAAGAAATCGTTTATTAAATGTGTAAATAGTTAAGTAGCTGAAAGGATGTTACAAGAACGACAAGGTGAAGTAATTTATATTGAGAATGGCACAAGATATAAACTATCTATTGAACTAGAACGTCCACCGGAACCTAGTTTCATATTAACGACTGTACCTCTTGAAATAACGGATCAGTATATTGCTGAATTTTTTACAGTGTATGGCGTGGTCTCATCCCTGGAACCTTGTTTTTACAAACAGCTACGCTATGACGTGTACAGTGGTAAAAGACAGATTTTCTTTGAGAAATTACATCGTGTTCCACCGCGATTTGTTCGCATGCTGAACTTTAATGTTCAGGTTTTTTCGACTGATAATTTCATTCAACAAAATCCTACTCAGTCTATAACATATACACGTTCTGAAAAAGAGCAAGATCGAAATCTCGTCATAAACTCTACAAATTTCCCTACAGTAAAGCAAAGCTTGCAACAAAACGAAAGCAGTGACCTTCAACCAAGTTTGATTGCTCCTTTTCAATGCGAGCAGGGGGTCAGTGTTGACAAGGATGTACATGCCAATGTATCGCCTGAAGGAAATGCAGGAAGTGTTGTGAAGGGCAGTAACGATCAAACAGGAAAATCAGATAGTTTACTTGTCAGTGTTTGTGCTGCGAATGGCCAGTTATCGTCTATGAATGAGGCACCTATTGGTCGCGAAAGTGTTTCTAAAGAAGAATTATTTTTTGAAGTGGAAAGTGTGAGTGATCAAAAAATTGATAAAGAAGATATCAAGAATACCACAAATGTTCTAAATTAAGAGGACGAGAGTATCGGTGAGTTATACACGGAAGCTATATCTTCAGGAGATGAGGAAAGGGGAGGGCAGACTCCAGCCCTTTTCGCAGCACACGTTTCAAAAGGTTCAAGGTAGGTGCCACATCTCAGTTGATTATAAAGAAAACAGCTCGAAAGTCGAAAAACTAAAACCTAAATACAAGAGAAGAGGAAGGTAGTGGCCCCGACCTGTTTCTTAAGTATCTTGCCCCGTGAAAGTGCTTATCCTCAGAACACTATTGCATTAACTTTTCATTGCTTTTTGTTCAAGTGTGTGATAGACCATTTGGTATATAACCACATACCATTTAAATATGTATACAAACGGTGCTGGTTGTGGACACAAAATCAAGATGACAGTATTCCGATGCATAGTAACAGTATGCTTACTATTAAACAGCATCAAGCTTTCAGAAAAAATAATAAAAAGAAAAAAAGTGGTAGAGCGCGTGTCTTCTAAACAAGAGGGTCTGGGTTCGAATCCCGTTCTG
Organism: Lepisma saccharinum; assembly: GCA_022664845.1. Classification (NCBI taxonomy): domain Eukaryota; kingdom Metazoa; phylum Arthropoda; class Insecta; order Zygentoma; family Lepismatidae; genus Lepisma; species Lepisma saccharinum. Next base: position 45,828 of record JAGDQP010000676.1, read on the forward strand.
GAAGATTTGTTTTTATGTAATGATATATTCCTCAAAGCATGAATAATTGGATAAAATAATAATAATGAGTTTTATATGTATTCATACAAGCATTTCAGGACATAAGTATTTACTATGTTAAAATATAACATCAGAGAAGTGCTGGGTGTTAACAGAAGGTCGGTATATTTTATGTGAACGTTAAATACAAATTAAGTAAATGCTGTTATATCCAAAGTCGGATCAAGGTGCCAGATAGCAAATTCACTGTCCGTAAAGTCCATGATCCCCACGAACGATGAGTCACTAAGATACTAAACTGTTCTTCAATACAGAAGACAGAAGTTCTTTACATGTTTCTGAAATACTTCTTTCTCTCTCTTGGTTGCAAATCCTATACTTTCGTTATCTGAGGAAGAGAAGTTATTATTGTCTTATTAACTAGTAGAAAAAATACTTGACCTCACCAGGGCTCGAACCCACGTTCTTGTAGTATTGGTTTAGAAAGCAAAGGTTTTAACCATGAGCTACTTTGGCAACTTGGAAATTTTTGCCAAGATTTGTCTTATTAAAATTCTAGCAGTTTGAGTAGTGCTAAGTGGATCATTTTATTCATTAGTGATTTTAGATAAGGAAGATTAGATTGTTTTATTTTAGTAATAGTAAAAGAAACGTACTGTTTGAGTAAAGAATGATATTAATTTTCATCTATGCAGTTGTCTTCGATCAGAACAATCCTATGCGCGGATGGTTTTTCTAGGTTTAAATCTACATTGTATATTTTATACGTGTAAAAGCATATGACAATTCACCTTGTTAAAACAGCTTTTCTTATTGATAAAAATTTCTTTATGGAAATTATTATTAGAATGAAATGTTAATAGCATTTCTCTTCACAGTTTATGCCAGAAACTGAAACATATGTAATTGGTTGTTACATCAGGATTTTAGAAAGAAAAATATTTTTCGTATGTGGGTTCCTAAATACCTGAAGATATCAGAACCACTTTTGAAAGAAATGTTATGATCTTATTTCTCGCGGGGCGACCATATTTCCATAATGGCAGGTGGCGTTTCTTACTCCCGTAGACATGTACGGAAACCTGAATATCTCAAAAACCAGAAGAGCTACAGAGCTTAATCAAAAAACATTGTGTAGCTCTTGAAGTGTACTTTGAACATATGGAATCATCTTTTCCGAAAATTAATTTTTTATTACCATAATTAAGATGAAAAATAAGTAACAAATTGTGTAAAATTTGATATTTAACAAATTTCTTGGGGTAAAGGAATTGAATAAAATTCTACAAAATTTTGTAATATTTAGGCGTACCAACCGAGTGTATGCACGCAAAAAATCACACTCCTTCTCTTCTACGGGGGTTAAAACATGGTATTTTGCAATAAATGTCGCATATCGGGCTTAAATGTCCGAAAACCGTTCGCCAATAAGATACTTCTAGAAGTCAGAAATGGAATGTAGTAACACAGACACGTATATTCACTACAGAATTACTTAAAACTCGAGTTGTGGATGTCTGTTCTTCATTACACAGAATTTCTGGAAAATAATTCTTCATAGCAAATGCAACTACAATAAAATTCCTAGTTTTGCACCAGGATTACTGTCACTTTGTCTAGATTCAGAGGATCATCAAACTATCGCGATTGTACTACTATTATGACCTGCAACTCGGTGTTTCCCAGTATACATGAATTAGAAATTTTATGTTTTTATTTAGCCGTTTATTAGTAACGTGAAATATGACTATATTTGTTGTGGTAATAATCATCATACAAGATACATATGCAGATAGCAGATAGATATACAGCTAAACAAGAAGGTGTTAAATATTGAAGTTTGATAGCAATACAATTATTTTACGTAATGTTTGTTGATTAAACGTTTAAACAAATAGAAACTTTGTCAGAATCAGCCAATAATTTATGATACCTTGTTCTGTACAAGGGAAGAACTAATTCAAATTTTTCCCTCTATGCTCTAAATTTGAATTTTATTTATAACGCTTAGGCCGGGATAGGGGATGGGAAAGGATTCGGGAAGGTGTCGGCCAGGGCCTATGCTGTAATGCCATCCCAGCATTTGCCTTGTGTGACTGAGGAAAACCGTGAAAAAACCTCAATCAGGATGGTTGACTTCTGGGATTGAACACACAGCCTCCTGAATGCTACGCCAATGCTCTACCACTGACCTACGGCGGCTCAGTCAATGTTCTAAAAATTCCAGATTAGAAAAAAATACATCAGTACTCTTAATCTTTTGAAAGTAAGGTAATTTCAATTTATACCATAATATTCTGAAAAGGCAATATTAATAATAAATCCATATCTTCGAATTACACGTCAAGAGCTACCAAATGTTGTTTTTAATTCAGCGCTCTAGTTCTTCTAGGTTTTGAGATATGCAGGTTTAAAAAACTTCACCGTGGGAGATATAAAAGCATAAAATTTCTTTTGAAAGTCGTTCTGATATCTTCAGGTATGTAGGAACCCACATACGAAAAATATTGGTCATGACAAACATTTTTTCCTTTCAGTTAATAAGACAATAGTAACTTCTCTTCATCAGAGAACAAAGTATAGAATTTGGAACCAAGCCCGAGAGAGATTAAAGCCTCACCACTTCCATATGAAAAAAGCATTTCAGAGTACTGAACTGAAAACCTGTGGAAAGAAACTAAAGTACAGTTTAGTGTCCTCAGCGTTCGTGGGGATCGTGAACTTTGGGGATATAGACCACAAAAGTCTTCCGTCAGATCCGGTTGGCTGCCATGGTAACCCATCATGTTTAAGTCTAAACAACAGTGAACATGGTTGGTTTATGTAGTTTCTTCGATAATGATAAATAATTCATCATGGGTATGTGCTTCGTACCAGATTGCAAACATTACAATGAGAGAGAGACATGTTGCTTTTTCATGTTTCTAAAGGATGAAAACCAGAAAAAGAAATGGAAGAAGGCAGTTAGGTAAGTAAATAAATTTTATGCAGTGTTATTGAACGTAATTTTCAATGCGTTGATATAATTACGAGGATAGTTAATCGAAGTTTGCAGAGCTCGCTATTAAATGAAAAGGATAAATTATAAGACCCTTAAACAGAAGCTGCTCATTCGGGCATCTATTCCGAAGTTGGCCGTCCGCCTGGTTTTCGACTAAAAGCCTAATGAAAGCTACGGCAATTTAAAAATGACCAATTTTTACGTTCAGTTCCCTGATTTTATGTTTCTTTCGCATGTCGGGCGGGGTGGAGATGTTTATATTTATTATTAATACGTAATTGCTTTCTTCCATTTCCATACACACATACGCCCTGGTGCTGTTATAGTTTAACGTCGCCATAAAATGGAAAATTTACGGGAGAAATTGACTTCGTGGGTCAGTAATGGAGGGTGTCTTATGTAAGATTTGCGTGGCACTGTTTGTCTAAAGTGCCTATTCCTTTAAATAACGAAGGTTTCTTACCCGCTTTCGGCCATTATAATCAACAGACAGACGATATGAAAATTTATCACAGCGTCATGAGTAGCAGTAATCCATCGAACGGTGAGTAACTGATTGTGTCAACCGTGTAAAATTTCAAAATGAGTACACGATGCTATAGTGGTTAGCGTTGCTGAATACGGATTGAGGGGTCCGGAGTTTGATTCCCGGCGCTACCAAGGATTTTATCCAAGGCGTGGGGGTGTGGAACGGTGCCCACTCTGCATCGTGATGCAATTGGAGAGCTACTATGAATAAAATATAGTGGCGATCACAGTGGGAGCAGTAGCCTCTTCGGGAAGAGGCCTCATCCACTAGTTTATTGAATATGGCTGTGATATATATATAAAGTACCTAACCTGACTTTTCTAACCTAACCAAACGCACTCTAGATGTACTTGTAAACAGTAAAGAAAGGCGTAAGTTGAAAATAAAGCAATCACAGGCTAGTAGCCAGCCTAAAACCGAAGGAAGGGGGGAGGGGCTAAGTATATGACAATACATACAAACATTCATACATACAAACTATATGTACGTATACAAGTATTCTCAAGGGTGTAGATAACTGGTCCAACCCTATCGAAGAAGAAACATCCTTTTATCCTAAACGGCATTAATAATGCATGATTTATCGGATGTAGTTTACGAATTCGAAAATAAAATGAGACAGGTAGGGCTTACTGAAGGAAGCACTATGCCACGCTTTATCGGTAGCGAATTTTTCCGAACCCAGCACTTCTTATTGTTAACATCTCGGCAGGGAAAAGTGACACGAGTTCAAACGCGAGGTATTCTCCAGGCGCGTTTCAAGCAAAGAATGGTAAGTACAGTTGTTGTAAGATGGTAAGTACAGATGGTAAGTGTCTAAGTATATTGAATGCATTTGCAAGTGTAAATGAGGGGAAATCGTGAAAAGTATGCAAAAATGTGTGCATATGGCACGAAGTGCATATATTGCAAAAGTAATGGAATGGATTGTTGTAGCCACGATGCGCCCATAAATTTAACTTTCGGAAGTGAAATAGAAGAGAATAGTGAAAATCTGAACAAAAAATGTCAAGTGGTTGTCTGGCGTCGTAACACTATAACTGCACGATTCCCCCCAAAATTGTCTTCATATTCCGTACCTCGTATTGCGTTAGGTCGCAAAATCAATTATTGATTTCGGGAAACAGCATTTATTTTGCACCGTATAGCACGTATTATGAATAATGAAGTTTACGAGCGAACTTTAAGACACCTGAGTAGGTCTATGTAAAACAATTAGAGATTCCATTCGTGAAATACGGCATAGACATTTAATACATTACCTACTTTAATTCGTTTCAGAAGCGAAAATAATCCATGCACTACTTATATTACACTACCCTTTTGCTTCGAACATGCACTGCTTTAAATTACGTGTTTACAAACATAATTTATCGGAATAAAAACCAGCTACTCACCTCAACTTCATACATCTTAGTCTTCATACTAGCTTGCTTTCCCTCGAATGAACATCAAATCTCCGTCACATGTGAGGAGAACTACATGATTGGACTCCACAGCATTTTCTCTTTCAATTAGTTCCCGTTCGTCACCGAAAAAATCAACTTACTGTCTACGTTCCTACCATCAAACATACTTGACTGTTCACTGTTGTTTAGACTTGACCCCCCGCTGCTGCTATGGCAACCAACCGGATAAGGTGTCAAGCCTTTAGTCCTCGATTGAACTTGCGGTCTGCAACGACGATCCGACTTTGGATATTTTCCCCTTGAAACCTTATTTTCTTTTGAATTCTTTGATTATTTCAAGAAGGTAAATGAGAATATGAAGACATAACTTCCGTATGATGCAGACAAATACACTACACGCAATTATTTATTATTATTATTATTACACGATTTAATTTATTTATCAACAATGACATTAACATACGGTGCAAATGTTCTTTTCCTCTCCTTTCTCTTGTTTGTTGTACTATGAATGCGAGAACTAAATTTGTTGTCTTCACTTTCATTGCAACTGTGCTTTTACGTAGGGAAACGTAGGTGACAAAAAGAGCACGTGCTCAGATGTATGGATGGTTTGGACATACTGTATCATTACGTATTTTAATGAATGTTACTTTTTTCTATACTTAATAAGATTTCAACATGTCTTCTTGCAGTTAAAAGAAGAAAAAGAAACATATGCACATTTTTTACCAATTGCGGAAGTTCATATTTCCTTCCAGGGCTCGAACCTGGCATTATGGCATCTTTGGTTTACTGTTTCCGAAGATACCCGAAGTTGACTTAGAGAATTTTCAGTTGAAAATTGCCGTAACCAATGGGGTCATCTTTTTGGAATAGGGTGTACTTAAATCTTGTGAGTCAATTGCAACCTGACGCTTTGTTAAGTTCGATTTCGATATTGTGCGTTGCAACACTCGTCCTCTCTTTCAAGTCAGCGACTGAGTCACTGTTGACTATATCAGCGCCACCACGTAACCAGCGGCATTGCCTTTGAAACGGCTAGTAAGCATCTCTCTTTCTATATATAATTAGTTTTCTGTACATCTTTTTCAGAGAGGCAATGTCTATGTGATCAAAGGGGAAATGAATGTATCAAGAAGCATAAATGTAAGTGATTTAGTGTGTCTTATTGATAAATTATTTTTAACCGTCATTTAGATAAAGTCCAAAGTAACTTATGACGTCAACTACCTGCGTGTAGGTCATTGCTTTGTATTCATGTTACGTCACTTATATTTTCTCTTCTTTTGTTTTGCCTAACGTTTTTATTCTAGTTTATATTTTATACGTTTTCTTTGCTTTCATTCTGTTATATATTCTTAAGCCCCTCGTACACCATTCGATAAAACTTGAACATGTCGTTGAACAAGAAATATGATCAAAGTGACGTCACGAATCATGGACTCCACGCAGGAAATCGCTTGAATTCAAGCCTTCTTATCCAAGAATTTCTATATAGAACCTGTCCTATTTTTCTTGAATTCAACGCAGTGATCTACCAATCACATCCCTTGTGACTTGAATATATGACTACTGTGCTTCCGGAGCGCTGAAAATTAAAATGTCAACGTTGAGAAGGGTTACATTGTGTAAAGTCCCTGTTTTTATGAGAGGTGAATATAAAGATATGATAAAAAAATAAAATAAAGTATATGTACAGAAAATTATACCGCACCTTATTATAAGGTAAAGTGTAACTGATGTTTCTTTTGTAGTTTTTGCACAATCGCTATTGCAATATAAATTGATTTAGGGCCTTCTATAATTCCCAATAAAGTATTATATTTTGAAGCAGTAGGATGTTAATATTTCAAGTGACATTTAGTAGTTCATAATTTATGTGGAAAGGTCAAATTTTTATTTACTGCATGTCGGAAGTACAAAGCTTCTAAAAATAGAAGTATCTGGATACACTTTACTTTACGACCCGAGAAAATGTAATATTTTCCAACGTATGTGGGAATGCTGTATCTTAAAATATAACAAAGTTTCGAGTCATTGAAGTGCTAAATTGGATTGAAGTAGAGAAAACTACTTGGGACTACTTAGCTGCTTCCACGTTGGTGAGCGAGCACATTAAACCGTGCATCGCGTATAATGAAAAAATCTAACCTTCTTTAACCCACGTTTACTTACTTAACATTGTGACCATGGTTCTTGTAGCAAATCATGTCATTCACAACACGACGTAACGCCATTAAGATTCCACAGCATCCTACAACCTGTATGTAGAGTACCTGGTCTTATGAACGTAAATAAATCTGTCCCACCAAGTTTGTTATGTTGATCTACTTAAGTGCATTCAGCAAAATAATAATAACACATACTTTTTGTAACACTTTTTGCATTATCCACTGCCGCTAGGTGTTTATAGAAGTATCTGCGATGTTTATTTGGAAGAGAATGAGTTGTATAGTGTACGTATGGCTCAATAGCTGGCGGAATTTCCCGGTCATAAAGTAAAGTTCCTCTATCTATGCAAGTAACTTGTACTCTTCGTGCACGCGCTTTTCCCTAACCCATCAAAAATCTCAGAGAAATGTTCAAGAACCAAAAATAATTAATTGACACCAAACAAATATTTCTATTATAGTTCTCTCCTAAATGATCTCGTAGAAACAAAAGTGATTGGAAGAACTTATAGAAAAAGCGTTGGTACTTGCTGCGGTACAAGTTATATCATTATATGGCAACCAACTATTGTGTCATTTTTGCCGTATGTTTGCTTTATAAGATTGGGTTAAAAGAAGTGAATAATTATTGCTGTGAAGTAGGAACTATAGCCTTGCGACTTAAGGCGAAGAGTGCGTGAGAGTGATGTTCATCGCGTATAATTAAAAAAAAAGTAATACCGAACCTGACTTTAACTAATCCCTCTTCATCCGCTCGAGATACTGTCCGTGTTCTTGTGGCAAAATACGTGCCATTCATGACACGAAGTATCAGAATTAGTATTCCTCCACATGGCGCCATTTTGATCAACTGGAGTGCGTATTTATCGAAATAATAATACAATTTGGATTGTTAGTTGTCGCTAGATGTTTATAGAAGTGCCTGTAATAGGAAATAAATAAAAAAAAAACATAAGAATTGAAAATTTTGAATAAAGCTATTAAAAGGCGATGTTCGAGGCATCACCAACTACGGAACCGCAGCCGTTCAAGTCAGGTGACTGTTTCATTACACGCGAGGCACAACATGTTTAATATTCACTACATGTGCTTGCTTTCAACGCAGAAGGAGCAATTGTTTAATGTGTCTTTGGCTCCTAAACTTTGATTTTACACAATCGAATCGTGTACGAGCACCATTTAAACACTTTCAACATTAGTTGGATACAACCCTTTGATTATTTCAGTTGGGTCGTGTACGCACTTATTGAACTGCTTGTTCAAGAATTTGATTCTATGTTTATTGAATCGTGAACGAGGGTTTTTTATGCAGAATACTTCGCTTTAAGCAAATGTCTGGATATATTGATTCATAACTCTGGGTCAGTGTTTTATGACCAAAAACATAATTCCGATTTTTTTCTTAATCGTTTCTTTGTATCGTAAAAACGGCCCAAGGGCGCACTAATAAATTTTATATGATGTAATTGATGCACTCTTTACAAGCGAACGTTGTAAACTAAATAAATATCAATTAACTAGAAATGTATATAATTCTAAAGAATATTTCTAATCTCAGTGATGAATATCTTAAGTCTCTTAGTATTGTATTTCTGTAAATTGTAAACTACTTCTAATAAATAAAGCTGCGACTTCATGTAAGTTTATTCTATCTCTGGTACCGAAGGGATTTAAGTCTCTGATGCCAGTCCGGTACGGGACTTCACACAGTAAACTGCTTGAGAGTTTAGTCACACACACATGTAGTTAGATGTAGCTGCCTTTCCCTTTACTAATCCCATTCTCTTTCAGCTTTTGTTTTACGCCCACGTTATTACCTTTAGCCAGGTTTGATCTAATATAATACTGACTAGTCGACGTCAACATAGTGACGTATCAAACTTTAGAATAGATGCACCAATTTCAATGGCGACAATATTAGAGAGCGGACAGGTGCAATGTTCCCTGATCAGAGAATGCTTTATTCTGAAGTATGTGGAGGGATCCAAAGAAAATACACTGATAACCCATGCTAAATAGCGTCTTCCAGTCAACATATTGCATCATATGTTTGTCCAATTCTGCAGGGCAGAGTTGAAACTGAAATGTTTGGGCTAAATTTTATGTACACTATAAACTTAAAAATCGTGTAATTTTAATTGCATAAATTGACGTAGTTCATTCCCTTGTATGCGAATTACAATAAATCTGATAAATCTAATTTAAAATGGATATAAAATGTTAAGATAACTTTGACTGCACAATCCTGTACGTATCGTTTAGGCAATACGTATCATACTGGTAGAAAGGTTGATCTGGCTTTCACAATTCGAATGGAAGTTCTCAAATTATGTGTGAACCTTGCGTAAATCCACCTAAAGTTGCCTGGAACGATACAGATTAAAAGGACTAATAACAGATGATAGAATCCTAAAACATAACAATTTGTGATAGTTCTCCCAAGTCTTTTTCAGTCTTACTTTTTAAGCAATTTTCTGACATAGCGTGAATTGTTAGGTTTCTCGATCGTAAAAGTACTCTTAATTTTTTTAAATGTCACTTCATAGTCCCGTTTTTAGAAAAAAAAGAAAATAATGTTATTATTCTTTTTCTTCGCTTATTACAGCTGAACTGGAACCTATAAATTCATTTGCTAGAAGCGGCCAAGGTTTAACATGTGATTGTCCTCGAAACTGCGTTGAACAAAGTTTAATGTTTGTAAGAACCGCAGGGTATGTATGTCTAATAATATTTGAGCATAAATGGATGGGCTCCAATAAGCATTTTAGTTTGACTCCATCATCATGCTAATATATATTTCTACTCCAGAAGACAAGGGATAGAGTAACATTTTGAATGGAAACAAGTTCGAACTAATCTTTTATATTCTAACCCGAAATATGTGACACAAATTTATCATATTTTGTACATTGATATATGAAGGTCCAAGGTTACTTTGTAGAAAATATGACAGTTTGGTGTCACATATGTTTCAGGTTACGTATAAAAGATTAGCGCGAACTTTTCTATCCGGCAATGTAACTTGAATTCCTTGGGTTCTAGACTCCTGATATAAAAAGTGGTTAGGAATTATCTTCATTTGTTCATGTCAAAGAGTAGTCGTAGATATATAGTTTTTAAATTTAATTTTTCGTCTCGATTCTTGCGATATTTTAAATAAATGAATGACAAATTCAGAAACGTTCAGATATTTAAAAAGTATATAGGAAACGACAAACTGCAGTGTTGCTTTCCTTCGAATTAATCTCACCAATGAATCGTTATAGTTTATTAAATTTTTAAAATGTTCTAAAAAAAAAAAGCTTTCACAAAAATTCAGCAAAGTAAAAACATAATTGAAGATCTGAATTGAAAAATCTCCCAAGTCCACTTTTTTCTATTTAGATTTTTCTGTTCGTCGGTATCTATGTTCCACAAGGGCTATCTATTTGCAGAAATATTACGTCCTAATCTCACCACAGAAACACCTTTTTATTACAAAACAATTTACGTTCAATAGGATAACATACGATGACATTGGACTGTTTTTCGTTCCCCTGGAAAATATACTCCGGTGGACTTGAGTCGTTTTTCAATTCAGGTTTTCAATTATTATTTTATTTTCTAAACCTCTCTGTAGTCAGCGGAATAGTAAAATAGGTCAGCGGTCTATATATAGATCAATTTTCGGCAAAACGTTCTTGAATATCGTTACAATATACAGAAAAAGATATAGAAGTCTTTTTTAAAAAATCAATTTTTATGTGTATAGACCAAACTTTCATGTTCAAGTTTCAACTTTCCTGAATATCGTTAGAAATACAGCAAACACTAGCAATCTACTTTCAAATCAATTTTTCACATTTGGATAAATATGCTTTAAACATATAAAGATAACTTTACCGGTCTATATTTAAATCAGTTTTGAACCAGAATGTCATCAATACACTTTCAACATATAGACAAAATTCTAATGATCTACATGTACATCAATTTTCAACAACAATTATATTCTTACAACATATAGACCTGTCCACTTTTAGATATTTTCTTAACATTTTCATAAATATCATGAAAACATGGAGACCAATTTCTAAAACTAACCGAGGAAATAAAGGTTTGTTTTCGGGAATAATTAGGAGAAAGCTGAATTTTTGTCAGTTGTAACATCATTACTAGAGGTGTAATTTCCCCAAAGTCCCCTCCCCTCCCCTTGTACTTACCCCCAATCCCCCCTGAATTACACATTTACCGACTTTCAGAAATTGTATTATATCTCCGTAACGATATGATTCTTTTTTCGTTATAATTCCTAGATGACAGGCTACAAAAATGATAATTATGCGTTTTGCGCTATTGCTAGTAGTTTTGCCGTAATTTAGGTTCAAAGCGCAAAATAAGGATATTTTGCTTTCAATCTTAACACTTTTTACGGTGTAGCTTGTTTTAACTCACAATATAAAAAAAAAATATTCGAAATAAAACTTATTGCCTGTTTCATAAGCTTTAAAATGATGCATACATCAATATAGTCGAACCATTACTGTGCTATCTATTGAGGTAGTAATGACACGCAACAGCGCGCGAGCAATGCTTTTCCCTCTATGTGTGCCCTATCCACATTAGGCAGTTGTGAGCTGTCGACGATTATGACAATATGTCTTTTCTGTGTAGTGGCAAATAAAATAGGTAATGAATTGGTAGTGTATTTTGACGGCCTTTTCATGTGATATATTACGTACGCAGATAGCATGCCAGCTTGCAACAAGGTTGAGTCACGTCAAAATTGCTATGTGGGTAGTGAAATAAGAGAAAGAAGGTAGGTACTTCAATTGTAAGCTATTTCTGTACTCAGCGAGAGAAAATAGAACATCATAGAATTTATTACGATAAGGTTAGTCATATTTCTATTATTTGGAAATAACATCATAGTTGGTAATTTTAGTTTTTAGTAAAACTTACTTTTAAAGATATGGTATTTTCAATTGAATGTTTTAGACTATATTATTATTTTTATCAGAGCGTAGTAATCGGTTATCATTCTAAATAAATTTGTCAGTATCTTGTGAAAATTTACGTAGCGGAATTAATGCATCGAACTTAACAAATTATTTATTTATTAAAAAATACAATAAAAGAAGAATGGTCGATTTTGATTTAATGTACTCTTACCAGCAAACATACTGATGGGGCAGAAAAAACTTTTAATATTTTCCCATCATGGTTAGAATGTCAAAATATGTGTATATGAAAAATTTTGGAAACTCGAGAGCGATTACTTTGGGAAATATCGATGATATCTGGTGTAGTAAAAAGTAATCCATTATTTTGCCAATAGATGGCTTCAGTGATCTGTATCTCGCGTTGTATAAGTCCGATCGGGTTCAACGAGATGGCGTTCAAACGATGAGATTGCGTACTACAAACACTGTTCAGATAGTTGTGATGAGTTGACTCAGTGTTGTGTGAGCGCGCGTCAAAATGGACACTAGCAAAGAGAAAATACGCTATATTTTACAGTTTTTCTTCGATAAAGGCGAAAACGCAAGCCAGGCGGCTGCAAATGTGAATAGTGTTTATGGTCCTGATACTGTAACAGCCAATCACGCGCAATTTTGGTTTCGTCGATTCCGTTCCGGTAATTTTGACGTCAAAGATGTACCACGCACTGAAAGATCAAGTGTCGAAAATGTCGATAAAATCATGGACATTGTCGCGTTCGACCGTCATGTAAGCACTGTTTCGATTGCCCAAGAGCTAAACATTGCACAAAAAACCGTCTGGAACCATTTGCATAAGGCTGGATACACAAAGAAGCTTGATGTATGGGTGCCACACGAGTTAACGCAAAAAAACCTCATGGACCGAATTTCCATCTGCGAATCGCTGCTGAATCGCAACAAAAGCGACCCATTTCTGAAGCGGTTGGTGACTGGTGATGAAAAATGGATCACTTACGACAACGTCACGCCAGAACGGTCGTGGTCGTAGCGCGGTGCGCCGGCGCAAACGGTGCCCAAGCCAGGATTGACGGCCAGGAAGGTTTTGCTGTGTGTTTGGTGGGATTGACAGGGAATTGTCTACTATGAGCTGCTCCCCTACGGCCAAACCCTTAACTCGGAACTATACTGTCAACAATTGGACCGTCTGAAAGCAGCAATCGCCCAGAAGCGCCCAGCTTTGGCCAATAGGAGAGGCATTGTGTTCCACCACTACAACGCCAGGCCACACACATCGATAGTGACTCGCCAGAAGCTCCGGGAGCTTGGTTGGGAGGTTCTTATGCATCCACCTTATAGTCCAGACCTGGCACCGAGTGATTACCATCTGTTCCTGTCTATGGCGAACACGTTTGCTGGTGAAAATTTCGCTTCAAGAGAGGCTTGTGAAAATCGACTGTCTCAATTTTTTGCCAATAGGGACAAGGGCTTCTATGAGAGAGGCATCATGATATTACCTTCCAAATGACAACACGTTATCGAACAAAACGGCGCATATGTGACCTAAATCGGATCATTCTAACTATGGTAAGTCAAGCCTTCAATGTCATGCAAAAATAATGGATTACTTTTTACTACACCAGATATAATAGTCAGATTATTCTTTCTGCAGAGTGAAGAAATAGTGTGATAATACCCTTATATTTGTAAAATGTTGAAAGGAATGGAAAGAAAATACATAGTAATGGGTATTGGGTGGAATGCGTTACCTGTTGGAGGGTATGTTCTTCACGGCCGCCATCTTGAAGTCGGCCATATTGAATCTCGATTTATTTTCTTATATGTAAAGGAGGACGTGTAATTTGTCGTTTTCGGCTAGAATTTTACGGGAAATGCATTTATGAAGTAAGTTTTGCCTCAAATGTAATATTTTGAGAGATAAGAGTATGTGACGCTATCATGGTGTAATGATACAATAACCTGGAAACACCAGTTTCTTCTGGAAATAACAAAGGAAATAAAACCTAAATGGATATCGAAATTGCAATATAATCAGAAACAATTTGTAAGCATTTAGGTTTCAATTCCTTCATTATTTCAAAACAAAATGTGTGTTTTCAATTGCATCACTAGCCCAAACTAATGTCACACACCATTATCTCTCACAGTAATACATTTACTGCAAAACTGACTTCCAAAACGTGTTATCTATAAAATTCTAGCGCAGAATGACATATTGCACGACCCCCTTCCTATATAAGGAAACCAAACGAGATTCAAGATGGCGGCCGTGAAGAGTATTCCCTCCAACAGATAGCGCCTTTCATCCCATACTCAATACTTTGTATTTACTTTTCATTTCCTTCAGTATTTTACAAATATAAGGATATTTTAACACTTTTTCTTCACTCTTTAGAAAAAAGAATCTGACTATTATATCATCAATATCTCCCAAAGTAATTGCTTTCGAGTTGCCAAAATGTACATGTACACATATTTTGAGATTCTAACCGTGATGGAAGAAAAAAATAGAAGTTTTGTCTGCCCCATGAGTATGTTTGCTTGTTAGTGGAAAATACCTTGAAAGAGGAATTATTGTAATTGTTAAAAGAGAATTACAGACATTATTGAGGTTAGTGTGAAATGAAAAGATGCACTGTATGAAAAGTGGGAAGGAGAAAATACTATTCGGGTTCACAGCGCGTGCATGCAGAACTATACAAGTCATACTGGTATCAAAGCTGATTATAAATCAATGCAGACCCATCTCATCTTTCAACATCTTCAACTTTTTAAGGACTTCAGAAGCAACGTTCGATTTAAAAGGAAACTGCTTCATTTGTGGAAAATAATTCAGTATTGAAACTGCATGAGAGCACAAGAAGTGGTTTCATATGGTTGTGACTTTAGAAATGAGAGAAAATCTTATCAAGAAATATGACTTACGAAATTATGAGCGGGGAGAAAGTGTAGTGGCTAGGCTTCTTCTGTGAGTAATCTGGCGTTACCAGAAGTACAGTGCTGTGGACACAGTTCCAGAGATTTTTAAAGAATGAAACCAATTGGAGAATTCGTGGCTTGACCAAAATAGAAACAGAGGAATTCATTTTGTATGTTATGTGAGTACATATAAAACAATGACCAATTCCAGTACATTCTGAATGAACTAAAATATATTATTACACTTGTATCTGGTCAAGAGGATGGCTGTCATATACAGACAAACATTTTTAATAACATTTTAAGAATCGGATAATTGTTTCAAATGTTTCTGGAAGGAAAAATGTACTCTGCTTATCGGATACGGCTCATACAATTATGTATCCGTGATATAACGACAGGGAAACTGACCCTACTACTGGACGGTTAAGGATAATATTAGATGCAGCCGACATCATACGAGAAGACATACAGAATATGGCTTATGACTAAAGTATATATACAGATTTCATTGATAGCAAATGAAAAACCTCATTTTAGGTCTTTATGGAGAGTGTAACGACAAAGAAGAATTCTTCTGAATCACAGAAACTTAATATGAAGTGCATTGTGATAAACCATGCTATAATAGCAACTGTAAGACCAAGATTATTCCTGTCACCCATGCAAACAAGTCTAGTATTAACCATTCACCGATTATATGGATTGAAATATCTATTCAATCTACTACTGTCTATTGGAGTCTGCGTATCATATCATGAAAATTATGCTTACATGACATCTCTCATCAATGTAGTACTATGAAATATTAATAGTGAAAGATTTCATCAGCATGTGTTTGACAACACAGATGTAAATATCAGCCCGCTTCATAATTTAAATACGTTTCATGCTATAGAAGAGATCAAATGTGTTACACCTTGTACCAGTATGAACACTCAGGTAAAGGTTCAACGAATTCAGATTGGTTCTTTCAGTCTTGAAGGTATCCGTTCGTGTTAGTACTCAAAGAAAAGTGGTGGAAGTGGCCTTAATAACGTGGCTGTGTATTTCAATGAACTCAAAAACTGTCGGTATTCTCAAGAAGCAACTCACTATATACAAGCAATCTGGATGGAATTGCTTCATGAACAATCTTATTAGTAACTATGAAAAGAGTGAATCGGTATACATAATACCAGTACAATTTATTAATATGCATCATACTATTATTTTTACGCAGTTGTGTTTGACAGCAGAGCAAAGTTGAAAACTCAGCTAGTCATCTTCATCACATTTGATCTACCTATGTTGAATTAAATTGAATTGAATTATGGCTTTCAGGCATGTATGGCTTCGAGCAGGATAGGGTAGGAGAAAGGATGAACTGTGAACCCCCATAGTTCTTTCTACTTCCTACTTTTCATGCAGTTCATAGTTTCATTTCAAATTAACCTCAATAATTTCCGTAAATCTCTTTTCACGATTAGTTTCTCTTTCAAGTTATATCCCACTAAGAACACACAATAAATCAAAATCAACTATTCTTATTTTATTATATTTCTAATATAAGTCCGCTACGTAAATTTTCAAAAGATCCTGACAGTTTCTTTACAACGGTAATAGATTACCACCTTCTGTTAGAAGATAATAAATATAACGTACAGCATTCAAGGTAAGTTATAAAAAAATACCAACTAAATTTAATATTCAAGTTATGGACAAATGACTAACTTTATTGTAAAATAAATTCTTTGAGGTTTTGTTTGCTTTTCGTGAGAAAGAAATAGCTTAAAATTCACAGTACCATCTTTTATTTCACTACCTAGATAATAGTTTCGACCAGACTCAAAAGTTAATCAAGCTTACTTTTACAAGTGGAATGATAACTTGTTACAGGTTTAGCAATTTAAGCCAAAAGGTTTACACCATGTTGCATAAAGCACTCTAGTTTACAGGAATGAAGGTTGAAGTATCCTTGGCAGGACAAGAAAGTAAAATAAATTGTACTTCTTACAAAAATAAAAACGTTGTTCTGGATAGGAATCGAACCGAGGTACACTGGCACACCAATCCGATGCTGTAGTCACTAGACCACGGAATCACACGCCCGATTTCGAATTCGAAACATTGTCCATCAGATCGCAGACACTTCTAGTAATTGGCGAAGATTAGGCTACGTCGAAATAGGCCTGGCACGTGATGGAACTTCAGTGCACTGAGGCGACAGTTAGAGCGCAACGAAAACATAAAATAAATTTAAAGTTTTGCAAGATTCCTGGCATAGTTGCTGGTTCCAGCAAGCTTGAATTAGCTTCGTTAAAACAAACAAGGTACTTGTTTTTCCAAAAGGTCTATTTCATACTTGTTTATTAAGCTCAACACAATATCAAGTTTAAAAAGCTCGAAGCAAGTGACTGAACTATCTGGGTTCGTAATATATCAAATGAAAAGGCCGTTAAAATACACTACAAATTCATCACCTATCTTATTTTCCACTACACAGCAAAGACATATTGTCATAATCGTCGACAGCTCACAACTGCCTAATGTGGATAGGGCACACACAGAAGGTAAAGTACCGTTCGCGCGCTGTTGCGCGTCATTGCTACGTCAATAGCCAACACAGTAATTATTCAACCATATTGATATATACATCATCTTAAAGCTTATGAAACAGGCAACAAGTTTTATTTCGAACATGTTTTTGATATTGGGAATTTAACACAAGCTACACCGTAAAAAGTGTAAAGATTGAAAGCAAAATAAACTTATTTTGCGCTTTGGACCTAAATTACGGCAAAACTACTAGCAATAGCGCAAAACGCATGATAACCATTGTTGTAGTTTATTGTCTAGGAATTATAACAAAAAAAGAATCATATCGTTATGCCTATTGGTTACGGAGATATAATACAATTTCTGAAAGTCAGTAAATTTGTAGTTCGAGGGGATTGTGGGAGAAGCGGGGACTTTTGAAAAAAATACACTTCTTGTAATGATGTAACAACTGACAAAATTCAGCTTTCTCCTAATTATTCCCGACATTTACCTTTTTCTCCCCTTTATTTCCTGGGCTAAAACGCGAACAAAGCTGGAAGAGACAGTACTCTTCTGTATCACGAATTGACATGTGTTTGCAATGGTAGCTGGCATGTTGAGATAGCAGGTAGATTGCGTCATTGGATATTAACTTTTATCAATAAATTGGTTTTTGATCACGTAATTGGTACTGATAACACTACTAACTTAATCAGCATTGATACAGAAGATGAGGTACCATTACATATTTAAAATAATTTATACAACTCTTATTTTCTTAGATTTGGTAATGGAAAAATTGGAAGTTATTATACATTCAAACTAGAGTTCGAACTGGCGAAGACAAGACGCAAATTGAAGGTTACGCGTGGAGTATTAGATATTGCAAGTAAGATAATTTAGTTAAAGAGTGAATATTTGAGTGTATGTCTGTGTGGTTGGTTGTAAAAGAAAAGAGAAACAAAGAAAGTTAATAAATAAAGGTAAGTAGAAGAGACAAATGAAAGAACGAAAAGGAAAGAAAAATTCTGTAAGGAAATGGAATACAGTGAATGACTAAATGGGTGGATGAGAGAAGGAAGAGATAAGGAAAGAATGAAAAAGAAAGATAGATTGATCGTTTGTGTACATTCTTAAAGTATATGTTTCAAATTTAAGAATTGCTGCAGCTACAAATATATTCACTCGACTGCCGAAGGTCATTGCATAGGAGCATGGAAATTGTGAAGTGTGGTCAATGTTGAGCATGAGGGCTTAACCAAGCGTTATTATCTTGATCTGTTGGTAGGCGTTTCCTTGCAAGTTTGAACACATACCATTCTTATTATGTAATGATTTGAACGTGGCATGCCTATGGGTTTCAGATGATGCAACATGCTATTTCTAAAATTGTGCAGACATTCAACTTTCCTTGATACATGGTGTCACGTACGTAACGGCAATACCTCATGGAAGGTAATACACCCACTGTGAACTGCGCAATGGTCTAAGAATGTATGCTTATTAACAGTGACTAGGAGTATTTGGGTAGAATTGTCTTTAATAAAATACAGGTAACACTGGATGAAATCACATTTACATTCAATGCAAGGGGTTTCAGACGCATATCCATCAGTTGCACACAACGTCCTTTAGATTCCATGGAATACGGAAGAAGTACAACGTAATGATGTACCTTGGTCGTGATCACGGTACCAGTTTTTTCGGGATGACTTTATCGTTTGTGTGTGGTGCGGACCGCATGATTTCATTGACTTTAGCTTTCCACAAGATACCGTGCTTCCAGGTTGTAGTTTCACGCATATATAGTTTGTGTTCACTGGGCATGGTGTAACGTACAGGTATATTCCAACAAGTTCGAATCCAGAAATCCTCAAGTAATCCTCAAGAATAGGAAAATTTCAACCAGTAAATGCATTTTCTTCTATTGGGAAAAGCAAATAATTTGGTGCAATTGAGCAAACAGGGCAAAAGAGCTAAATATAGAATACTCAGAAATTAGTTATATTAATTTCATCGAATAATTATAGAAGACAGAACTAACTTTAATTTACCCTTTGATTTTGGGGCCTAAGGTCTTGAAAACCTAACACATAGTTCAAAGTTTTCTACAGAAATGTCATTGACTTATTACCATAAGTATGTAAGCAAAGTTTTAATTTCTTTCCTTTATCTTAATTTTGAAAACTAGAAATAAAGTCAAATCTGGTTACTAGAGAGGACCAAAATTCTTCATATTATTGCATTATTGAAAGTAATGCTGCCTAGAATATTACCTACAAACTCTGATATTTATAATACTTGGTTCTATGAACATTGAATATAAACACTTCGAATTAATATTAACAGATGATCGTATATGCCAATATTACTATGATTGTGTTCATGTTCACTCAAGCCTTCTAACTTTCAAATATATATTTCAGCTCTTCAGTTCCGTCCACCTTTTCACTCCTGCTCTCTAGTTGTTTGGCAAGGCTAAAGCTTCTAAGAACAGTCCATTCAACACTGTCCCTAGCATCACTTAAGAGAATTGTTTGGAAATACGGCACCAAACTGTAGATGAGATATTACCTTTTCCTCCCAAATTTTAATTTATTACATTCAATGGGTTGGGTTCACTTATCCCCCTAAACATTTCACTCACCGATAATTTATTGCTCTTTACTACTTGATTAATAAATATCCCAATGAAATTATGGGATTCACGTACCTCCATAACGAGGAGGTGTTCTAGCAGAGTAACGCAACATGTCGTCGGAACCTACTTATTCAGATTTCGACCGAGAAGCATTGTGGCCAGTTCCGTTGATTGGTGTTGTTACTACGTTCACCAAATACACACCCAATCCGGTATTTATGGGACATAGTAGAGGGGGCCCCAATTTGCACCAGATGTGACTGACTCAACGCCTCTGCAGAGGTTTTGCATCCACTGGTGTAATCGATTACACATCGAGTTGTTGTACTTGCCGAGCTAGAGGGGGAGGGGTTGTATACCATATTGGCACATATACCATTATTTTGATATGTTAATACACTGTTAATAGGTAGGTTCTGTTATGTATGTAGGTTCGATTTGTCCTCTTTTCACACCATTCTCTTCACTCACATACCCTATATAACGAATACAAGATGAAATATCAGTAATGAAGTGATGTCATAAAAGGTAGACATATTAAACCAAACATACTATTCTGTTTAAGCATAAAAGATAGAACATTCCTACACTATATACGATGCGCTATTGTTTAGGGCTTTTTGTTATTCTGAAATACGAGACAGTCTCTTATTTTTTTTAAAAATAACCTTCGGTTACAAAATTAATTACATTTGTAGTCGTGTAGAATTCTTTTCACAGAATTTCAGATTATCTAATATCCGGCTTAAGTATGAAGAACCGTTTTTATAAGAAGGAGTTACGTTTTTTGTGAATACCGTAGATCGTTTGAGAAGGGACCATTTGGCTCAACCTACTAGAGTAGCTGATTTCAAATCTCAAGTCATCTTCTCTATCTGCTTTCATTGGAAAACTAATCTATGTTACAGAAAGACGAAAAACAAAATTGAGAGCCTCTGAAAGCTTTAAGGTTTCGCTAAATATCAACCCAACACAGTATGTATCTATTCAAAGTTTTACAAGAATATTTTACAGTATGTTAGCGTCTTCTTAAATTATGTTACACCTGGTGCAGAAATGTTCAACGTCAAAAGTATCCGAAATATCGCAAATAAAAGGCTTCTTTAATATTAAAGTATCACTAGACTCTCTGCTTTGTTCAGATATTGGTATTACATCTTCATCTATCTAACAGTTCTGAATGTTTTCCTCTCCAATGTTGGCCCTGACTGTCGATAAGGGAAACATTAACTCCACTTTAAAATTCTTCGGTAGTATATATCTGAACTATGCTAAAATCTACCTGTACTACCTGTAGCTACCTCATATAAGAAGTGTAGTTTCAAAAGCAGGAGCAAATAGTATTAAATATGGCATGTACCTCATGCAAATAACTCTTCAATGATTGGCTCTTTATATAGGCGAAAAAAAATGAACTGCGATAGGACCCAAAGCCACTATTTGTACAGTTTGATATTAAGGATAAACGAGAGAGGAATTCTGAATGCAGAGCATTGCCGCTTGGACTGCACGGAAGAAAGAAGCTGTGAGGGAAGGGAAGGAAGACAAAGACATGCATGTTGTGGTGGAAAATATGTAGAAAAATAGTAATAAACACAAAGATAAAATTAATGAAGTAACTAGATTAGAGCATAGTTATCCACCAGCATTGAGTACGGAATGTCCGAAAACCAGAAGAATAGGATGAACTGAATTACTCTTGATTATACTATTGTGCTGTGACTTGATGAATTGCACCCATGTGACTGAAACAACTTTCCAAGCTACATTAACTCACATAATACCCACATTCTGCCATAATTATACTTATTTCACAGTTCTTATTAAAATTGCATTTATAACAAACTTTAGGACAATCTATTCAATGAACTTAATGACCTGTCAAATAATGATTATACCTAGATGAGTTCATAGGGGAGATACGAGCACAAAACTACTGTAAAAAACACCAAATGCATTACAGAACACAAGAAAACACAACATAAAGCACAATATACACTATACATTCTATTCCTAAATAATATAAGAAACAGAAAACACACACGCAATAGAAGTTTAATACACGATACACCATTTGTTTTCCAGTTCTTCTATCGTGGTTAGTACAGATTCTGTTACTATTGGTTTGCCGGATAAATATTCTTCCATCCTGTGACAAAACTTGATAGACTCCAAAGTGGTATTTAGCGGCACGTAATTCTCTTTGCCTATTTAGGGTAAGTGATTCCGTTACGAAGAAAGGTGTTGTCTCCGGAAAGCTCCCTGCCTTGGAAATTTCGTTTCGTATTTGGTATCTAACGCATTTAATGATTTAGCTCCTCTTTTCAAGGCTTTTAAAGGCATCTGCTATAGACCTTCTAGTCTATTCTATGCCTTCTCTCAATCTGTGATATTCGATTCGTATGAAGAAATTGTAGCACAATGTCGACTCCAAACATTTTTAGCTGTTTCAGCTCAATCACGTATGAGCTCCGGAGTATTGTGAAAGTTCATCAGCTTCTCTGGTCATATCACCAACATATTTCTTGAAGGTGCCTAAGCTTTTCTTTACAGAAGACAAAGAGTTCATTAGTTTTATTTATGAACTGCCTAAATTTACTTCTCAGTTCCTGAAATATAGCAGATAAATTATCACTGGTCTCTTTATTGCCCTGATTGCTTGTAAGAATGTCGAGTCCTTGTTGAAAAGAGTCGACAGTTCTTTCAACACTATCGACTCGATTAACAATAGTTGGTGCTGTACCTATGGTTCAACAATCTTAATTAAACAGTGAGTGAATGAGGTTAAAGTGCACTAAATAATTGTAGATGGCTTCACGAAGTAACTTTGTACCGGATGAGTAAGCATAGGGTTGCTTCCGGAAATCTAGTCAGGCACGTCAGTTTAAGTTAAACTCTCACAACAAGACCCACTATAGGACAAAGTCGAGGCAAGAATTTTATCTATATATAAGAACTAGTTAGGTGATTTTCAGAATACACTGTGCGAAAATTATGTTCAAGTTTATCATATCGTTTTTGAAAACAGATAAATAAGTGTAGAACTAAAAGCAAAGATTGCTCACAGCCACAGCTAAAAAGCCCGTGGTTACATTCTGTTCAGTCTTACACATCTCATTAGAAAAATACAGCCATCTACTGACGTCTAGTGAAGAGAGAAAGACATCGAGTGTCACGTTGAAAAGGAAGTAAATTATAAAGAAGAATGCTTAAAAAATATTACAGTAGGACATATAGCCTATTGACAAAATTAAGTTTAGCAGAGTCTGGAACGATTAACTTTATTTTAGATATTCATCCAGTTTCTAGACTAGCTGATCAGCTGAAGAGACCTGAGTTTATGTCCTCTGCTGTATATTTCTTATGAACCCCCTGAATTTTTGCATGTATTAATGTTGTTTTAGATTGTATTTGTTATTGCGTAGATTTATTTTGGTTTGCAATACTAGAGAAATGTAATATAGATTAATGTTAATTTGGTCAACATACGCCCTTTTGGTTTAGGAAACGTTTCATAGCAACGCTTTACTTGCTTGTAAAGGTTAGTATCTGTTTAATAAGAAACCAAAGGGGAACAACAAATGCTTGTTATAACTTCATTTTATCTTAAATAATTGTAAATTTATTATGCTTACAGGAAAACCTACAGCTTTAGTAAATGTTTGAATTTCATAACTCATGTTTTTCTATCATTTCCTTGTTCTGTCTTTCAGTATCCATTGCTGGTGTATTTGGATTGTTCGTTGGAGCTACTTTTATGAGCCTGATCGAAGTATCTTATGCCATACTTATAAACACTGTATTCATAATCTGTAAGAAAATGTACAGACGATAATCAGAAGAACCTTTCACGAAGAACTAATCGACGAACACTATCAATGTGTAACAGAGTCTATACGTTTATGTGAGCGGCGCCTCTGTTACCATGTGTAGATGTAGTGAACGTACTGGGATAAATGGAAAATGTTCCCCGAAGAGACGATGTCTATGGCAATATGTACCGATTCGATAAAACGACGTTTTGAATATAGAATACTTGATATATCGTACTACAAGACAAAAGGAATGGTACTTACTCAAGAATATAAACGTCGTAAACTAGTATACTTGAATGTTATCTTTGAAATTCAATAGAATATATTAGTATTTATCTTGGGTTTTATTACAAATCCTTGTGTCACAATTATCTGAACAATGTACTGTGCACTCAGACTCTTTGATATACTGAGAAATAAATATATTAATCCAGCTTGAGATAAAGTTCTGAGACTTAATGTGTTTTGACTGAACAAGAACAAACTTTTATGTAGTCGTAAATTTAGAAGACCACTGGTTATTTTTACAGACTAACGGATCCACGAAACGTCCGTATTGCTGGACAAAAAGTTGATAGAATGACCAAAACTGCAAGTAAGATAACCAAATTACTCCACAAATATAAACGATCATTGGTACGTTCGTATTATTCAATGTATATTGAGTTAACACTCTAAATTATTCAAAATATGAAATTGATATTCTTGAAGGTAACACGCATTATAACAAAAAGTACTGATCGATAGCTGAAACAATGCTATTAACATCAATAGTGTGATTTTTTTTAGAATGTTACAGAGACTACTTGTAATATCAGCTCAGGCAAATTCTAAATATTCCACTTACAAATGTGTTTGACTCTAATGAACTAAATGTACAGATCCTTACCTGCTGTTTAGCGCGAGTTAATTTACTCTGTTTTAATATAAAATGGTAAATTACAATGGTGCTTGTACGGACGTTACGTTGTAAAGTAAAAAAAGATAAATCTTTTTTCAAAGTAATGTAGTCAATAAAACAAACATACACAACATTAAAATGTTACAAACTAGCATGCAAAAATACTATTCCCGATATACATCTAACATGCAAGTATAAATGTCACTCACTTATTGTATTTTACGGTGTGAAGTTAGATACGGAACGAAAAAATAATAATATCTGCCCTGGGGGTGAAGGGATACCGTAGCTATTAAAAATCTCTAGTACACCCTGACACTATACTGAAAGGCAGATAACTATTAGTTATCTAAATTATTTCTCAAAGAAAATAGTTCAAACGGATTTCAGACCTACAATAATATCTTACAAGAATAGCATGAAAAAGTTTCGTAAATATTGTTTACAAAATGAGGTCGACGGGCTTGTTTCACGAATGTTATTGTCAACTTTTTACTCTTTAGTTTGCATTTCCAGAGGACTGTCTCAAGAGCGCTAACCTCCTCCTGCTACAATATTTATGTGTACTGTCGTTTGGTTGCCACAAGCTTTGGGTGTCAAAAGTTTACTAACAATTGAATACTGTCTTCTATAATCATACTCCCAGTACAAAATGTAGGAAACTGACTGAACGAGAACAAGTGTTTGTGGTGGGATGTTAGCTCTCTTGAAACAGTCCTCTGGAAATGCAAAATGAAAAGTAAAAAGTTGACCAGTACTTTCGCGAAGTGGGCCCTGTTTAGTACTTTGCATAGTTTCACAAACTTTCATTGCGATCGGTTTGCTTTCAATAACATACACATGACAAATGTAACAGTGTTTCTGTCGCATACCCTCATTATAGGAAACATTGATACCATACTTCGAGAATAGTTTTAATTCAATTTCCGTAAGCACAATACGATAAATCACTTATACACAGTTACAGAATGGTACCTGGCCTTTTTTGAATAAGGGTTTTATTCCATACGACGTCATGTACGATAACAGATGTATCTTCGTTTTCTAAGTATCGTTCTTTAATTGGATTCATTCAATATGTTTCCGCTTTGCCTTGACTTTCTATAGAGAGACGATAATTTGCCTTCTTTCACTTTGTTCGGCAATACGCAAGAAATTGCCATTTTATTGCATGTAACATTAAAATAACGAAGGCTATTTATTTATTTATTTTTCTCTCTCACAGACCACTGAGCACTGTTGATACTGATAAACGAAGGCGGGGGAAGGGGAACACTATTGCTTTTCTTCAGGTCCATTTACATGTAGTACGACATCTTCTGATTTCAATCTGATTGGATGAGACCAGTCAGTAGTGAAAAACATGGCTGTCGACGCAGGAAAGGTGCGTTAAATCAGGCTGCCTACATAATTTGTATTGAAAGTATTTATAGCGCAGCCCAATATTTAAAAGTTTACTAATATAAAATAGCAGCCTCTTCTGAAGTAATAAATATAAATTTCGTGAACCAGTGTTCGTCAAATATTTCATGGGAATTGAATTTCTGCTACTGGCGTCCTGCACCGTCCGTTATGGTTGTCCTTGGAAGTGTGTAGAGTGAAGTTTTTTTGTGGTTCATCTGTGTGTGTGGTGATTTCTGAAATATATGTGGTGTGCAGTGGTTTTTCTTATTATTCTTAAATAAAAATATATAATTTGTTGTGCTAAGCCCCTTTCTTTTGTGTGTGAAAGTGGGTTCGACTCTCGTCTGAGGCATGGATGTTTTTAATATGCGTTCATCCTTCAATGACACTCACTAAGAACCTTCATGACAGGTTGAAAATAACCTCTGTGTTGGTGCGTCCATAATAATAACGCAAAATTTACCAAGAAAAAGAGAAACATTTCGTAAACGTAAGCCTACAGCCATTGCCTCTAATATTGTAGGGTGATGCAATTGTTGTTTCTGTCGTTTCCGATAACAATGAATGACAGTCAACCTTCAACCTTTCTATGTGAAATTATTAGGTAAATCACGTATGAAACTAAGCGTTCTGGGTTCGATTTTCGGATAAGGCATGGATATGTATGGGTGTCGTTTAATATCATTCATTCAGCCTTATCATCACGATTAACCACATTTGGTATAAAATAAAGTTGAATAGGAGAAATAACGAATAATTTTATAAAACGCTGGTTCAAATGAAACAACAAGACGTTTGAACTTCAGATTTCCAGATACGAGTACACAATGCTAATCTTTCACCAGGGTTTGTGCATCCACCATAGTTAGCCGTAGAACCAGGTTTTTCAGTATACCAATTGGTGTGACGCACTTGTAATTAGTCGTCATTCATCCAAGAACAGATGCAGTTGCCATTCCTGCATGCCACACCTTTTTATGAGGTCAAAGCTATGGAATTCCTTTGTGTTACAAACCGTTCAGTTATCTGATTTACAGAATGGCATTGATTTAAAATCTGAGGAACTAATTAAGTAATAATATACAATAATAGTAGTTGGCGTGACAGTCCTTAAGCATCTAGGCCTACTCGTCGGCTGCTGGCTTCACACTCAATTGCCTGGTAAACTAACTGATATTTTTTATAAATTCCTCCTTATTTCGTGTTACGGTCCGGTCTGGGTCTCTTAACTGCAATTATTTGCTTTTTCCATATCATGAAGTGCTGTTTGGTTTTCTTCAGGCTGTTGTTTTCCTCGATTGTATTTCTTTTGACAAGAAGCTCGTTGTATCTTCGTACTTCCTAGTGTTTTAAAGGCCGAAAAAACCCCGAAAATTTTTTTTAAAAAAAGTTAAAGCTGTTTTTTTTCCACGAGGCAAAAGAAAAACGTGGTTTTATTAAAGACATTTTTTTTTAAAGACATCTTAAAGAAAAAAAATATCCAACCCTTGCTCGTTCACGCACACACTCTCAGAATCACACATTGCCCCCTCTACGTCAGTTGGGTGGTCTATCTTCTAGGCTTGGAGAAAAATCGTGTATAATAAAGTCATGTGAACATTATTTTGGCCATGATAGTACATTCTGGTCAAACAGATACGGTTTTGGAATTCTATATTTGTTCAGGTACCAATCGCAATGTGACGCATTTTGAAAGCATGGCGAAAGTACAGGCAATGTCTTTCTCGTTACACTGCTATATTATATTAATTGCAGGCTCAATTCCAAGACAGATTCTAGGATTTCGATGCCTTAGACAAGAACATGCAGGTAGTGATAAACTGGTAGTGGAACTCTGTGGATGTGGAGGATTCGCCAGGGATCTTAAGATAGAAACAATAAAACGTTAAATTGGTGTAGTACAATTTTCTGAACTTTAGATTAGAAGGCAAAAGAGTTTTCTGTCTTGTAAGAAGTACCTATTTATGTAAACTTTTCTTGACGGATCATATATACAGAAAATAAATAATTAAAAAAACGGAAATCCATCTAGAGAAGAGTCTACGCCAAGCAAAACAGAATAAGCAGGTCAGTGTTCATACTAGGTCATTGTTTATAGTTTGACAACTGAGCCATTAGTGCTGTATTTGTGTTCTTGTTAATAAATAGATAAATAATACATTTATATTAAAGTTCTAGTACTAAAACTCACCTCTCTCCAATGTGTTTACCTTCTCTCGTGATTTCCGGAAGCCCGTGTAGCGACGTATGCTTCAAGAAATAATCTACACACGCACGCATCACTTTAAAAATATACAATCGTCAAACTGAAGGAGTAAGTTCATCAATCTGGAAAACATGGAATTGATAAAGAGAGTATTTTCATGCTTCTCTTATACATCATATTGATTAAGTAGTTCGTTTAATTCATAATCCTAAATTTTAGGATTAATAACACTATTTACAAATACGTTTTTAAAGAAGTAAGAAGCTTTTAAAAACATTAAAAGGGAAAAAAATAATGTGTACAATAACTCTGTGTATGACTTCTTGAATTCAGCGCACTTATTAAATCGAATATTTGGTTTACAATATTTGGTTTGGATTTGCAGCTTTTTAAGGAACGCCTCAGATAGCACTAAAACTAGCCGCAAGTTTGCACGAGGCTTGGCATTGCAAGGTTTCAAACGTGCTGCAACCTTGCCGCAAACTTGCTAGTTGATAAGTAAAAAATTTTCTGCAAATATTTCACACCAAACTTACTATAATTTTGTCTTGTTAAACATCAAACCTGTGGTAGAAAATATTTCTAATTGGGTTCGAACAACCTAGAATCTTCCATTTTGTTTGTAATCAATAACTCTATCCACTTCCCTATCGCGCCAGTCCTCTAGTTATAGTAAAGGACAGTTTCTTAAATTAAAGCATTCATGTAGGTTGAAATTCGAAACTGGGAAAGGTTATTGACTTTGTTTTAGAGCTATGAAACGGGGTTCGTTGGTTTCTCACAAGCGAGTCTGTTCAGGAGAATTATAATGATGTGTATACTGTACTGATCGAGTCGATAAATAATGAAAGTAAAGAATAATTATGTAACATTAATTGTTTAATTTATTTTCGGGAAATGCGTACTATTTTGAAAGTTAGTAATTTAACATAAAAAAATACTGTTAATATATCACTGTAAGGACAAATCGAGGCTAGTCGAAACTTGGTTTAAACTAGCGTACTATCTGGAAAACTGGCAACTAGTTTATTTGAGAAATGGCATCGGATCCTAACAGTAAAGTAAACATCATTATGATTATCCTGAGGTGAGTCTCTTGTGAGAAATCAACAAATCAGCCTTCTTCGTAGCTCTAACACACGATCAGTAAGCTTTCCTAGTTTCGTATTTAAGCCTATATGCATCCTTTTATTTCATAAACTGTATTTGTAACATCAAATGACTAGTAAAATGTACTTGATTCAGGAGAAGAGCCGTGGGATAATGATTACAGTGACAAGAAACAAATAAATTTGAAGTTCCCGGAATCGAACCCCACTGGAACCTGTAATCCATCGCAGGCTTGAAGTTGGTCTACCAACGTTTTTTGAAAATAAGGTTTGTAGCAAGTTCGTAACAACTAAAAGTTTGAAAATTTTTTAATATCAACAAGCAAAGTTTACTGCAACATTGTAGCAAGTTTGCAGCTTTGCAAATACCAAACTTGCTGCAAGTGTAGAAACTTGCAATTCAAAACTTGGTGCAAACTTAGTTTGGAAGTTTACATTTCTATCTTGCTCAGTACTTTGTTTGTCTGTTTGATCGGTGGACTGGCGCAACAAACATTGCAAATAAAAACCAATGTTCTGCCTGTGTGACATCCCTCGGCAGCAAAACTGAAAATTTGCCTTCATTGCGTGTTGCCTAAATTTCATAAATAAAATGAAATTCATAATTCAAAATATTCAATTCACTTTAACTTAGAAACTATAACATATTTTATAATGAATATTGAAGAAGTGTTATACACGATAATTTTGTTTGTACGTGATCAACGTTAGTTGATAAAAAGCTATATGGGATCTGCTTTTTATTCAGACCGTTAATTGCCACATATCTAATGCAGGAAGACCGACAATATCTGCACTCTTCGAGGTCACAAATTCCGCTGCCGATTTTGCCTAAATCATTGATAGTACGTTCTCAGTGTTATACAACTATCGCAGAAGCCCTCTTTAAATTCCTTAACGCCTTCTTTACTTTCATCTTATTCAAGAAATAATATAGAACCTTTACTCCCCCTGCGGAAATTATCATCCCGTCGAGCAGGTAGATGATGGACTTACACCTTTACTGCATTTTACTACAGCATACTCCTATCTAATGTGACACCAAATTTCAACATACACCGCGATAGAACAGTGACACCACACCCTAACCATTCTCGAACACTGAAAAATTGTGGATAGTTTATATACATCTCTCTATGTCCTTGCTAAAAAAAAACATTGTTTTATGTAAGAATCTATGATTTGCATTTAACCGATTTTTTAAATACCTAATCTTCAGTGGCAACCATGGTCTAAATATGTTAAGACTTTCAATCTCCAAGTTGCTTGCAACCACTATGGTGTACCATATACAAAGCACTCATGCTAACACCTGATGATACTGGGGGTCTCTATTAGGTCGATTGACAGCAGGAGTCTAAACTAGCCCGCTACTTCAACGTTTTGCACCCTTTTATACACACAGAATCGCATATAACGATGTGTCTTAGTTTTTATTACCTCCCCTAAAACTCACAAATCCTCCAGAGAAAGGATATAACTTTATGAAACAAGGCCTTTAAAGAAACAAATATAGTCCACCCTGGAGACATTTCTTTAAAAGAAATAATGTTCTCACCTTCAAGAGGAATTTTCCAATAATTTCAGTAGATAAGTGGTAGAGTTATACTCAAAGCTAACGCATTGGCTATTTTGTTCGCCGTGACACATGATACTAGTTTCGGAGTAGATGAGTTTCTGATGTGTTTCGGAGCTATCAGCATGCGCTGCTATATTTCAAATCGCTAGACTTCAAAAGCCTGATTTAGCCAAAAATGCATATTAAAAATTATTTCAATCATTGGCAAGGAATTGTTCAAAGGAAGGAAGCAATTCCAAAAGTTTCTCTGAAGTAAATATAGACAGAAATTAAGACGACTTTGCCCATGAGTATAGATGTCATTATTCACCACTAGTTAACCAGGCATGATATTCCAACTCTTTGATAAGAGACAAACAAACCTTTCGATGAATATAACACCTTATTATTACATAACTACACGTCTCTAAAGTACAATTTGGCATATGTAGGATGTATGAGATACCGACTTCCCCCAGACAGATTACTGCTGGAAAGCCTCAGAGTTAAGCACGTTACGACCCATCTTAACTGCAGAGAATACCGTATATGGGAATCCTCTACTTCGATTGGGAACCTTTTTCTCTTCCATTATACCATTTTCGAATATGTTTTTTTTCTGGCGAAACAGATTTGAGATCTTTGACGATAGGCTTATTTGCTCCAAAATTAATAGTTTTTGAAAAATGAAGTTGTAAAGATGCTTTCGGAATGAATTTCCCATGCTTTCGGAAGACTGGAGTTCCAAAACATAATAGACTTTTGCCGACGCCTAAGACTTTTCTCCTTATTTTCTGATGTACTATCATCCCTCCAAGTCTGTTGGTCCAATTCTGTTACACCCTGTGTATACTGAATGCCTAACCTTAAACGTATCGGCAGTTGGAAGAAGGAAATAAATCCAAAAATCTATTTTATGGTAAATTACCAAAAACTATATAACGTGTGTTCTATTTACTGAAAGAAAACAACCTTTTACTGAATATTCAGAACGTTATTCTGATTCCTGTGTAATGTTCACACCGTTTCCAACTACTGTATTCTTTGAAATTACCAACAGAAGGTTTATTGTGAAAAAGGTAATAAGATCTGCTGTATTCTTGTTTGTAAAATTAAGAAAAGTTGATGGATTTGTTTCCATTTTCCAACTGGTGGAGAAAGTAACTATAATTAAATAAAAATATTCAAATGAATGTTGTTCACAAGTAATTTATAGAAAAAGTAAACATTCCACTCTTCGGCTATAAAGAATGCTTTAATTTCCCTTGTATCTAAGGAAGTTCACTTACATAGATCATGAATCAATCTTCCGCCCATAAAAATCCAATGAAACATGTAAAAGAGCACGGTAAGTAAGCCAACTGCCAACTAAAAGTAAGTAAGGTAAAAGAGCACTGCCAACAAGTAAGTATTCGCTTACATTATCATTAAAATATGAGTTTTCCTGTTTGTGCCTCTTAATCTGCTCTGCCTTTAAATGTTTATCGTTTTTCGTTTCTGGAATTAGTGAAGGTGCCATAGCATCCACGCCAATGTGGAGCCGTGTTGCTGTCTCAAGTTCCTGTGCAGTTGGAAGAAGGAAATAATACAGATTTGTTTCATTCTTCTAACTTTCGGAAATTTTCAAACTTGATTCTGAAACCTTTACTTATTGTTTCTCTATCATTTATGCACTGTATACATGTGCGTTCACTTAGATATCAAGTCCAGCATAAACTAGATTTTCATATGTTTGGCGTTTATTGCCTTCTTCCAACTGCCGACTCAAATAACAACAAACATACATGGAAGAGAATTAATGAATTCACTCTGCTACATTATTAATGACCTTCATTGGATAGAGCAATAGAAAATGACAACAAATTTGAACTGTGTTACAGTAAAGTAAGATGTAAGATGATAAAGCAACCTGGCGAGTTCCGATTCCTATATGGACCAGAATTGAATGTTGTATTTTAATCGTTTTCTATGGCCTACACTATGGATATCGCTCTGCATTACTAGCTACATCTACAAACAAATTGTTTGACCACTTCTTATGAAAAACAGAGCTATTCCATTGCTTAAAATTCTAGTACAAGCCTACCGATAGAGAGCTAGAAGTGAGGATTCGTATATAAGGTTACCAAGAACACTTAGGGTCAGTTCTACAATCGACCGCTAAACTTCTGGTCAGCGCTAAGTTGAGGCCAAGTCTGATTTTGGCCAATGAGAGTACGCAAAGTAAGAGTTGACCTCACCTTAGCGCTGACTAGAGGTTTGGCATTCGATTGTAGAACTGACCCTTAGTGAATTATTAAACATTTTGTTTTTAATTTTCGAAAAATGATGTGAATACTACATACTAACTCCCATACAACATACACACTTACTCTTAGACTCAAGACAGCCTATTACTCCCAATTTTCGAACGCCGCATTATTTTCCGTAATATCCCTGAACAACTTTGAACTATGTGGTTACTTTCATTAGTATTTCCTGCAAACAGTGCTTTCCAAATAAGTCAAGAATTTGATTAATGATATGTCATCTCATGTTTCAACACATACAAAAAATATATCTAAGGTGACACAAATAATAATTAAACAAACGCTTCGTTTCTCAGCTCAAGGTCATAATTACCTTATCTTTCATCGTGTCGTTGTTTCTAACGATAATTGATACAAAAAACAATCGAAATCATGTAATGGAGACACATTTTACCCAAATATTATTCAACTTTTATATAAATCAATAACCAAAAGCTGTGGCACATGTACAATTCGGTCTACCTAAAGAACCAAAGAATGTGAACCCATACTTAAATACATTATTCTCCTCCATTTTTATCATTGATAAATATTGTAATTACAAACACAATGACGTCTGCACTTATTTCAAGAAGATAATACGAAGTATAAATTTACATAATGTCGATTTCTAAACCTCCTCTGTTGTATGAACTGATTAAAACTGGGCAACTAATTACTCGTCCTGAGGTATATCATCATTTATACTTGCTTAGGTAATATTTTATTCCTCTCTGTTCTGAGAAAGCGAGTCCCACTCTCAATTGAACGCTGCAGTCTACAAGAACATCCAGAGAGCGATATCAACAATTATATAAACCTGTTCGTGTGCATTTTTCTTCCTTGATTCTTCGGAATCTGTGCGATGTTGCATATTATAAGTGAAATAATATGTTTTATCTGGACTCAAAACATTATGTCAGGATCTACTACAAAATTTCAATCAAAACGCACAGGATAATCCAAACCCTTTGAAAGGCGCGGGATCCAGCCAATCAATGTACAAAATTCGCAACATTAGTATTACAAGAAAACACAGAAATCTCAAAAATAGTATTTTGTAAAGCTTCTGATGGTCACAATATATCACCTTAAATCCAATAACGGATCCAAATAATAGCACGGGTGGCGTCCATCTTAAGGCAAAATACTTTTTATAGTATTATTTCAACAATATATTGTATGATAAAAATTAGCAATATGGCTAGAAATATGATACATAAAAATCACGTAGCGGGGAAATATCGAAAATGTCCCGGCCAGTACCACCTGAGTAGTTCTTTTATAACGGTTCACGGCCAGCGACGACTCGGCAAAAATCCATTTAAGAGCTTTTCTCGTACTACGAAAGCGTCAAACGTTCCTTGCAGTGTTGCTAACTTAATAATTTTATCACTAAACCATTTATATCTATTAAAGAATCACACTTTATCATATATAGAGCTTTCGAGAAATAGAACTATAGAGCTGTGGTGTCAAAACATGAAGCGAGAGATAAATGAGTATTTTTAAATTGTTGTTTAGTACTTTTTAATTTTTAGATTTGGCAACACTGATTTAGATTATGACTTCTATGATTTCTTCTTTTTCGCACCCATAAGCATCTACTACACTGCACTGTACTGGGAATCTTATCCAAATCCAAATCTTACACCAGACGAATATCGGAATGGTACACATATTGTAGCCCAGTGTCGTTTCCATTTTAGCACTATAGTATACACTTATTTTCATAAGCACTCATAAACGTATACTGCATGTACATTGAGTGCTTGCATCGGTGAAGTGAAGTGATGTGAGACTCACTTTGTACTTTGTATTTGGGAAAAAGAGTGTGTCGTAGTGCATTGCAGATAGCGTCAATTGATCGGACCGATCTGAGAACATAGACTTACCAAATGTTATGAAGATCGGACACCGAAGAAAGTTGCTAGAAGGGTTTAAGTTGACCATCTGTACTAGAGGAACATAACCATATAGGAGGTAATCTCCTAATACTTGAAATTACCCACTTCATCCCACCACCCACTTTACTGCACTCCATGTGTTTTGTATTGTGTCTGAGGTGGAATAACGACTCTCATGCCATCTGGACAACATGAATTGGTTGAGAAACAATCAAACATCATTACGCGTACCTCCACAATTGATGCAGTCTATGTCTTACCATTCAGGATGAATCCAAGGCGAAATTATTGCTAAGAAAATTGACCACCACAATTGTGTGTAAAAAGACGGAAAGGGTACTCAGATAGTATCAATTACGACACCGTGACGACATGATTTCAGGATATAGCATTCGTCATGCTCCACTGATAGAGTGACTCAGGAATGTGTCTACTCCAATACTACATGATGTTGGTTCAAGGCCATTCATATTACGTCACTTTCGTCGCCATACAGCTATATAAGTAAGAAATAATCAGGACGGTAAGGGTTTGATATTGGCAGATTCAAGATGTAACGTGACCGCCACGTGCTTCTGCTATATTATACTTTATATGCTCCATTTTACGGGAAATTAAAATTTATCGAAGCAGCTATACAGCACTGGGAACTGCTAGAGAATGTATACCTTATATTATAGCCCAAAGCCTCTTTTATTTTAATTTAGCATTATACTGAAGCTACAACGGGACGAGATGACTGGAGAATGGAAGAGACTACATAGTGAAGGACTCCACGGACTGTACGATTCACCAGAAATTGTAAAAATAATGAAATCGCGACGTCGAAGGTGGGCAGGCCATGTAGTTCGGATGGGGGAAAACGAAGATTATATTATATCCTGGTTGGAAGGCCGGATGGAAGGAGAACATTGGGAAGACCGAGACGGACAATATTAGAAGAGATCTTCGAGAAGTAGATGTTCGTGATGAAAAATGGATTGATGTTGCCCAGGATAGAATCCAATGGCGAACTTTTGTTACTGCGGCGATGAACTTCGTGTTCCATATACCATAGAGTTAGTAATATATTAGAGGATCAGAACGAGGCGCGGGACTACTTCGTACAGGTTGAGACATAAAGGCATGGAATGCTTTTACTTATCACAAACTTATAGTAAAGCCCCGAAGCAACTTATTAGACACAATGCAAACATCTTATGTATATTTCGTCAAGAAAAGACGAACTTAAAGCATATTTATAATGAATTTGTTGTTGGTGACATGTCATTTAATAGATTTAGAGATATATGTTCTATAGCATGGAAGGAGTCTTATGGCTTTATAACAATCGATATGACGAGAAAGCCGAACGATGGAAAGTATAGAAACAAAATCGATCACTTCTTTATAATCGAATGACGTTTATGTTATTACGTATCGAATGCCATTGCGTTTATTTAACACTTAACGATTATATTATACGTTACGTATAATGCATGTACGTTACGTATGCATGTATGTACGTATGTTACGTATGCATGTTTGTACGTATGTTACGTATCTATGCATGTTACGTGTGTTACGTATGCATGCATGTCATGTCTAACATTTATTATAATATAGTCTTTTTATGATGTCAAAACGAAAATCGAATAATATTAAATTAGAATATCTCTTCGTGAAAAGCTTTAAAGAATGGGGAGAAAGTAACCGTAGCTATTATGAAAACCATAAATGACAAGAGAAACCACTGATCGAGGCGATTGAGAGCTTAGGAAAATAAATTAAAGGAGTAACCGATGACGATAGGAATCCAATAACAGAACTTATACCAGTAGCACAATTAAATATAAACATGAGAAACAGTTATTTACATCTCCTAATGCACTGCCTGAGACCAAAGAAACAAAAGATGTAGATGAGAAAGATATTCAATTAGGTCCATTAGCGAGTCGATATTTGAGTACTAGTAGATCTGATAAAGATAAAGTATTCTATAGATACAGATGCAGTAGTGACGTGGAAGATTGGAAGTTATAAAGTTTACTTTGATAATGATGATTTAATTATATATAGTGAGAGTAAGATCACAGATAATCCATCGTCTCCGATCTATGAAAAAATTAAAATGACAGGAGGCGTATGTGAGTTATTAACATGTAAGCAACCGGTAGGCTACAACAATGACGATTATGAAACTTTTAAGAATATTTTAAACACGACGAGCGCATTTTTATGCAAAATCATGATCCGTCACAAAATAGAGTGAAATCAAGCTCCAGTGATAAGTATACAGATATTAATTAAACCTATTTAGCTTGAACTGAAAACTAAAGGCAAGGATTTGAAAGGAAGGAAGAAAGGAAATGGTATTAAGCGATATACAAGCATTCCGCAACAGTTTATTTGGATGGGTGATGTTAGAAAGTTAGTAGATAGATTATTAGATAAAGCAGGTGAAGAAGCAGCAGGGAACAAGAACCTTTATAATGAGAAAGTGGCCATAATGGATATGATTTCGTCTCCTTCATCTAATTTCATTATTTCGAAACCAAAGGGTTTAGGGTATCTGATAAAGATCATCCGTATACTTCCACCATCATTCTGGCAAACTATTGAAGGTAATGGCTTAGTGAACGATATTAATACTAAGTGTCCTTCGAACTACACTATGAATTTTGTAGCCCTGGTACACGTTTAGACAAAAGATTAGCGAGAGGTGATCGAGGTTTAAATCAAGCATGTCGAGAGTATGATATTGCTTATAAGAACTTTAAAGATCTAACAGATAAACATAAAGCCGATCAAGTCAGAGTTTAAAGCTTTTGATAGAGTTGTTAGTAAAGATGCTAGTTTAGGTGAAAAATTAGCTTTATTAGGAGTTGCTATGACAATGAATAAAAACGAAAAATGAGATAGGGCTATAATAGTTGCTTTGGATTTTTAATAATGTGTTAAACACACTACTGAGATGCATTCTTCGATATAGAAGATTTTCATATATAATATAGTTTTGTTTATGATGAAGGCCAAAGGTGTAGCATTTCATATTCCATCTCATGAATTGAGGTCATTAAACATTAATGACATTTTAAATAAATCACAACTTGTAAAGAAGCAAAGATGCTTGAAGAAGGGTCAAAATATTGGTCTGATATTAAGTATAGCGCAGTTAAAGAAACTTCGTAATCATCTTGAAACTGGTGGTTTCATATTTACAATTCCTGCGATTCTTGATGCATTAGGAGCTGTTGGTTGTCTTGCAGGTGGTTCAGCAGCTATAGCCAAGGCAGTGATAGATGCAAAGAAAAATAAACAGGAGCTAGTAGAACAAAGACGACACAATGAAGTTATGGAATCATCAATTCTAGCTATAGTAAAGGTCTTAAATGGAAACATAGGAAGAAGAAGCTAACTGTAAAAAAAGGCGCTCACCAATTGAAGGGATTGGTGGAAGAAGGGTCAATCCCACTCCTGCACGAAAAATGAGTTTTGTGGCTGAAGTGTAAGCTAGTGTCGTCTAGTGTTTGCTCTTTGAACTAAATGCATTGTGGGATATGCCCAACACCTTGCAATAGGTATCATAACAAGTTATGGTGAATGAACTGTTTAGCTTCTTGTTGGAAGAAGGGCCAATCCCTCAATGCCGTCTTAGTACTTTACACTGTTTTAGTTTAGATTTGGTTAGGTTAGATCAGTTTAGGATAAGTTAGGTTTGTATTTGTAGCAGGAAGTCGTGTACTATGGTCTAGGTGTGCTGTCATTGCAGATCGAACATAAGATCGTAAAAAAATACAAACGCCATAGGTCGGTTGTTAGGGATGCTCTCACAAGCAGAATAAGCCTATCACTATCACGGCTCGGATTTACACTGCGTACGTGACAGGTCGCTGATAACTTTACTGATCACGAACAGTATTCCAGTCTCCAGCTAGCACAAGTCAATGGACAAAGTTTTAAAAATACAGAAACGAAATAAAATCAAAAGTGAGGGATTCCCTCACACCCGATATTGTGAGGGCATGATGTATTAGTTGAATTCCTGTTGTCAATTTTTTATTGACCATTTGCAGGTATTTTTGTAATAGTGTTCTATATCTACTCCTAAAAAATAAAACACCTACGTTACTTAGATCTTTTTATACATCACAAATACTTTAACTGCATTTCTCTCCAAATCACAAAATTGTGGGATAGGCCCTTCTTCCACTGTCCCCTTCAATTATGATATTGAACGTATAGCTAAAGAATAAAATATAAAACACTTTAGAGGTGTATTCATGTTGGACAATCTTTCATCTACACCACCATTTAGGCACGAATGCGCTGTTGTTAACTTAGATAATTCAATTAATACTGGAACACATTGGATATGCTACTGCTACGATAATAATAAAGCATATGTATTAGATTCTTTTTTAGGAGTGTCTCCCAAGTCTTTGATTGAATATTTGAGACCTTGTAATACAATAATTGAATATAATAGTGATCGAATACAACAGTCTGATGATATGATTTGTGGTCATTTGTGTATTAAACTATTAAAGTTCTCATCTGATGGATAAAATTTTCGTCAAGTTATTGAAAGATTGAAACTTGATCACTTAATGAATGATGAATGAGAATATTAAATAGTCTATATGTTAAAATGATTGTGTTGCATCTATCAGGGACCACACCAAAGCTTCGATTGAATCTTCATAATGAGATTGATAATCAAAACTATAATTTGAAGGTGCCACTGATGGGATTCTATAGTATGTATCTAATACCAAATGTAACGAAAAATAATAATACCTACTTCTATAAAGGAGAGAAACATAATATACCACCGGGTCAGTATAATGCATCAACATTAGAAACAACACTACACAAAGAGGTGCTCCTTAATGAAAATCATATGACGCATCGCATGTAAGTTACACCGTTTGTACAAAAAATCAATGTTGGAACCATTGGTAAGTTGTTGGGTTTCAAAGACAATACCGATCTCAAATCAGAAGAGACTCATGTGGGGCAGTTTCTTCCCAAGTTCTTAAGTATTGAAAAATTTAATATACATTGTAACCTGGCAAGAGGCATGATTATAACAGATGGCGAATATAAACACAAGGAGACAAATATTATAGCAACGTTTAAGCCATTAACAGAATTCTTGGAACCAAGTGCTTATGAACCTCAATATCCATTATTCTTTCCTATTCAACAGAGTCATATACGCTCTATAGAAATAAGTGTTACTAATGAATTGCATGAAGCAGTTAGTTTTGGTGGTACGATAACAAGCGTGATTCTTATGATCAAAGATGATTCTTAAATATTTTAGAATATAATTCTATTTTGATTAATGATGGAGTATATTGAGAGCTATCAGTATCAATCGTTCAAACTTAATCGTCGCACATTCAACAATTTAAATGAGAATATTGAATTCGATATAGACGTTGGTGATGGGTTTATGCACCCCTATTACTCTGATCTATGTATAAAGTTAGAAGTTATTGGCAGGGATGCTGGAGGAACGTTTACAGCGGGATCAAATATTAAACTGATAGATAATTTTGTTCCGCATTTATTTTCTGAGGTAGAGATAAGAAAGAATGGCACTGTTATTAATAGAATCGCTTATCCAGAGATCACATCAACTGCTATTGCTACATGTAGATTCTGAAAGCCTGAGATTGAATATT
This sequence comes from Lepisma saccharinum, assembly GCA_022664845.1. Taxonomy (NCBI): domain Eukaryota; kingdom Metazoa; phylum Arthropoda; class Insecta; order Zygentoma; family Lepismatidae; genus Lepisma; species Lepisma saccharinum. Next base: position 86,821 of record JAGDQP010000676.1, read on the forward strand.
ATAAGTTAGGTGCATTAATTAGTGATGAGAAGCTTCCACTAAAAGAAAACACAGTGCTATTCCCTCTGCGCCTACTATTCGGCTTCTTTAGTGACTATAAAGAAATTATGTGGAAGGGTGGTTTGCGAATACCATTTAAGAGGAGTGCAAACAATAATATTTTATTTTATCGGTGGAAAACAAAGAAAGCGGATGGTACTTTAGATGATAGTACACTACCTCTTGCGAGTAAACTTGTAATCATCTTAATGGAACTGAGAATGCCAATTATTGAATATGAAAAGAGTTATGCGATGAACCTAAAAACTGTTATACTTCAGAATCCACAAATACCAATTCAGTTTCATACATATGAAAATATTCAACGGCACGTATCTGGTTCTTATTTCGAGTTGGATGTAACTACGTAGTTCAATTCCTTGCAGTTTGATATGCACAATTTTGTAATTGTTCTCTTTCAAACTAGTCGTGATGATGATACACAATAAGAGGATGCTAGAAAGTTTGACCAATGTAAAGTTAAAATCATTTATTTAAAGAATGGTCGCAATGAATATTCCGTCGTGGGAACTTAATTCTAGATATCACAAAGGCTGAATATCTTAAAATGTATGATAGCTATACAGTATTTAAGCGAGTGACTTAAAATAATATTTATATGTTCTATTCACCAATAGAGTTTATCAAGAATCGACTCGTGTATGTTCTTAACACTAGTTAACGAAAGCATGTGATAGAAAATGAAAGAACGAATATTAAAATTATAGTGGACTTTGAAGAAGCAGTGCCTGCTAATACCTATTGCACAGTGATACTAATAGCTCAAACCTCATATATTTATGACGGTAAGAATGAAAGGGTATTGGAACAATTTTAACGAAATAAGAACCAGAAGCAATCAACTGAGAGCACACGAGATACATGTGTATGCAACGTCTGTAACTACAATGTCTATTCTAAAAGCTTCCACTCACACACAATACACCTCTTTCCTTCCGCTTATAATGTTATATACCCAAGTTCCCATTGCAGCATAGCAATGATCTGTAGTTGGGTATGTATGCTTATGATTATGAGTGCTTCACCATAATCATAAAGTAAAATGCTAAAATGGAAACGGCACTGGCCTGTAATGTATAGTGCAATTCCAATATTTACATCAGAGCTTATCAGGTTATTGAACGCTATACATTCTCTAGGAGTTCACGCTACAGTGTAGTAGATGCTAATGAAGATAAGTGTATACTATAATGCTAAAATGGAAACGACACTGGGCTATAACATGTGTACCATTCCGGTATTCGTCTGGTGTAAGATTTGTACTCTATACATTCCCTTATGGTTCCTAGTGCAGTGCAGTGTAGTAGATGCTTTTGAGTGTAAAAAAGAAGAAATCATAATCTAAAACAATGCCGCCAATTCTAAAAAATAAGAAGTACTAAACAACAATTAAAACATATTCATTTATTTCTCGCTTTATGTTTGGACACCACAGCTCTATATTTGTTTCTCGAAAGCTCTATATATGATAAAGTGTGACACTTCAAAAGCTATAAATGGTTTAGTGATAAAAGTATTAAATTAGCAACACTGCAAGGAGCCTTTGACGCTTTCGTAGTACGATAAAAGCTTGTAAAAGATTTTACCGACTCGTCGGTGGCCTTGAGTCGTTATTAAAGAACTACTCACCTGGGCTTACTCCTCACAAAAATGATGGATTTGGGATTGATAAATCAGCATATTTAGATCCACAAAACCGATCGTCCTCAGTCTGAAAGAAACAGCTTTGTTATAAATATTTTTTTGCCGTAGAAACTAATTATCCAAATTAAACTTGATCTTGACCAAGATGCGTTTAGAAGTTAGTGTATATGTCTTTTGCACGGAAAAACTTACAATATTACTTCGTTACACAGACACCTGCTATTTCGAGGAAACAATTTCATCAAACGTTCGGAACCCTTTGAAATTCAATAATAAGCATTTTGAATCTTCGCAGTGTCTAATTGAAGGCTTCTAGTGACAAGGCAAATATGCAAAATAAAATTATATACATTATTTTAAAATAGAACATTGTACTTGGTAAAGGGCTTATGAATCATCGTCCTTTGCAAGGGACTCTTTCTACTTTCATCAATTTCAACATGGATTTCTTCCTTGAATATCACGTTTAACTAATGTGGTCGTATTAAAGATAACAGTTTTTGAAGCGTTTGTTCTCTCAACTTGATGCTATTTTATTAGTCTATTAGATAGCGTTTGATTCACAAACTTTTACTGTACAAATTGTCAACGAGGATTAAAATCACTGGTTTCCTTCTTACCTTTCTCCGGAGTTATTAGTCCAGTATCTGCAAGACAACGATACTAGATGGTATAGTACAGCTTAGTTCCCTGTTCCATCTGGCATTCCACAGGATACCGTCTACGGTCCTTTACTTTTCGTTCTGTATATGAATGATTTTGTACAGATCTTCGAAAACTGTAATTGTGATTTATTTAGGTTAGATGATGATTTACTATGCAGATATTTGGAGATTAGGGATATTCATATCTTTATCACTTTTCAACGATGTTTATGTCTTCTTCCTACGGTATTGTATGGTATGTAGCTACCAGTAGTATTCTTTCTAAAATGGAGATAGTTGTCAACGTTTTACTAGTATACTAGTTAATTGGATGTATAACTAACTCACTAACTCTATGCCTTACGAAGGTCGCAAGTTCATCGCCGGAGAAACAAACGTTCACCATTGGATTATATCCTGGGCAACATCAAGCCAGCTATCATCACGAATAACTACTTCTCGAAGATCCCTTCTAATATTGTCCTCCCAACGGCATCTCGGTCTTCCCATTCGGCTTTCCAACCATGATAAAATATAATCTTCGTTTTTCTCCATCAGAGCTACATGGCCTACCCACCTTAGTCGTCACGATTTAATTGTTCTTACAATATCTGGTAAATCGTACAATACCTTTAGTTTATCATTATGCAGTCTCCTCCATTCTCCAGTCATCTCGTCAAGTCCCGGTCCGTATATCTTTCTGAAAATCTTATTTTCAACCACTCGTAGTTTTTGTTCATCTGCTAGGGGCGTACTCCAACTTTCGCAACCGCAAAATATTATTGGCAGAATAACTGTTTTGTATATTGTCAATTTCAGTCTCCTTGATATTAATCGCGATGTTAGAAGTTTTTCCACTTAATAGAAATATACGCTGTCCGATACTAAGCGACTTTTTATTTCTTGCGTGACATCGCATTTGCTTGCTACGTATGCTCCCAAATATTTAAATTTGTATACTTTCTCTATGACCTCATCCCTAATTATTCTGTTGATATTTCCTCCATTCCAAGTGATTCAGCTTGTTATTATGTATTTTGTTTCATCTATATTTAAATGTAAACCTATCTCATCTACTAAGCCATGGGTGATGCTTTGTAGCACATCTATATAGTCCCTTAATAAATCTACATCATCAGCGTATACGATCAGTTGATGGTCAGCGTACACGATCAAGCCATTTAATGTTTCACTCTTTTTGTCCTCTTTAATTTTTAAAATTGCACATTGTTACGGAAAATTATACAGTAGTGGTGATAATGCATCGGTTTGTTTCAATCTGTTGCGAATTTTAAAACTATCTGACATATTATTCCATATTCATATTCTGCAATGGGGTCGATGAGACACATCTTCACTAGTTCAACAAGTTCCTTCGGAATTCCAAATTGTATCAGGCTACTATATAACTTTTCCCTTTTGACAGAATCATATGCTTTCTTAAAATCAGTGAATAGCTGATGAGCCGTCCCATTGTATTCCCATTTCTTCTCCAAAATTTGTCTCAAGGCGAGAATCTTGTCCAACGTGGATCTATTTCTTCTAAATCCACATTGGTGATCTCAAATTATTTCATGTACGTATACGTTAGGAGAGTTAGCAGAATATTACTTAATAATTTGTAACAGGTTGTAAGTAATGAGAATCCGCGGTAATTATTAGAGTCCAATTTATCGCCTTTTTTGTAAATCGGAATTATTATTGAGGTGTTCCATTCCTTTGGAAGCTCCTCCTTGCTCCAAACAGCATTTATCAATTTATGTTGTTCCTTCATTAGTGCTGTTCCATCCGCTTTCATTAATTCGGCTGGAATATTGTCTATTCCTGGTGATTTGAACTTTTTTATTTTCTTTATCAACATTTCGATTTCGATTTCGATTTCGCTAGGTTCGGGTAACTACGGTTCTGCAGTATGAATTTTAAATTCCTCTGTTTTTCCGCGTTGTGTACGTTAAGAAGTTTGTCGAAATAACTTTTCCACACATCGACAAATTTAGTCGGATCCGCCTGAAGATCTCCACGTTCATTTCTAATCATTCCTAACCTCGGCTGGTAACTTTTCTTAACGAGTTTACTCCTTTGTATAGATCTCGTATGTTATTTGTCTTCCCGTTTTCCTCTATCTCCTGTATTTTCTGCGTCTGTTTTTCTCGCCTTTTGTTTCTGAACCTGCGTGTGGCGTTTTCTTTCGCGTTAATCTAGTGGTTTGTATTGGGTTCGTCTTCATTACTTACCCATCGTTGCATTGCTTGTTTTCGTTCTTCATGAAGCTTAAGGCATTCTTCATCACACCAAGGTTTGTTATTCTGCTGTTTCTTCTCACCTACACGTTTCTTCGCTGCGCTCTTAACTGTTTCAAGAATTGCCTCCCAAATCTTACTCACATCATTTTCATTATTAATTTCATTATTATTACTCGAATCAGCTAAGATTTCGAACCTATTTAAGACTTCGAGTTTCTAACCTGCTTTTATGCTCGGATTATTTAATCGTTTAACTTCGAATTTCAGTTTTTTATTTCTTGCTTTCTCTGTTTGCGATGCTTGACTTTTCCCTTACTTTTGTGATCGTCGGTGATGGTAGGTGTCACCTTCCGCTCCTCTGGACGATCTAATGTCCATTATTGAGAATATGCTGGATGTATAAGGAGCATAAACTTCTTGGGAGGCTACTTATTACGCCCACACACTTTCAGTAAAGATGTGATCTAAAATGTCTGCCTTTTAATTCTCAACTGGCTTAAATATCGAAATGAAACCTGATATGGTCTAAAAAAAATTTGCAATTCAAAGACATTGTATGTATCTCGATCATATGTACCAAGGTCATTGAATCTGAAAGTTTGCCAGAATCTAAAACCCCGCTATTTTGGAATACAACGTCCAGATCACTCTAAATGGAGTACGAGAAGACAAATAATTACAATATTGATGTCAAATCATATGATTTCCATGTTCTTAAATTCAATAAACGTTCTATAAGTTACGTTGGAAGCTTTCTGGACGCCAATTTGGAAAATGTGTGTATTTCATAGTGCAGCACGAGGCTTGGAGCCTGAGCCTTGCATTCACAGCAGCTTAGGTTCCTTGTGTATAGAGGATATCTTCAACATATTTATTTATTGTCACTATGACGAGTGTAGTGGATTAGTATCCTTTGTATATATATCCCATTTGTATGTATGGATTTTCTGTCTGTATGGCTGTCAGTATATCGTGTTTGTTTGCTGTCTCGGATAGCCCTATAGGCGCTTATCAGCTATTATGTGGATGTATACATTTCGAACAAAACATCTTGAACAAATCTAAATGTAGGGTCATTCCATATTATATTCGATACACGTAAGGCAGACATCTTCAAATATGGTAGCAACAAATTCTCGATTTCTGGAAATATAGTTACGTTATTCTCTAACAGTGCATTGGAAATGCTAGTTTGTGCCTTTATAGTGCTTAGTTCTATTTTTAACGATAATTACATCAAGTGCATATTGTAGAATGTTGGGAGAGACTTGAAGCCGGAGCCTTCCATTCACACAAGCTGATAGATACTCCAGTTTTAGGATGTCTTCCCTTACATATATCATCTTATTGACGACTGTAGTGCATTGATATCCACTGTAAACATCCTGTTAGGTGGACGGGGTATTTCCACCAAGAGGCTATATCGATCAGGAGAGATAAATAGGTCAATACGATCGTGTTTTACGAGATTAATTTTCAGTCTGCACTATATCGACTGAAGTACCCAAGACTGTTTTGATTTGAATTATCCTCTAATCGAAATAGTCCCGTGCTACCCAAAGTATATACACGTTTTCTGTGTGGTTGACAGCTTGCCGTGCTTGTTCACTATCTAGGACCCTTCTTTGTCTCTTCGTATTTGTGGAAGTCATATACAATTTGTGTATATTATATGTGCATCTCTAGTTAACTGTCAGTTTACTCTATAGAAAAACTGGCCTTAATTTATTTACATGTCCATGTGTACATTATTTGCATATCTTCCGCTAAGTAATTTCATATGGGTTGAAATTAGTCGATTACTGTAAGAGATTTTCCGTTTTTCTGGTTCAACGATTTAATCTCTGGTTTCAGATTTATTTGTTTCACTGATTTGTCTCCGAATACATTTTATTTTTCAATTAGTTCGCTTGATTTGAAAAGCTTTAATTTTGCAGAGAGACTACCGATTTTACATCGGCTTTCTCTTGCTTGACCTTTGGTTCATTATTGTGAATTCGCCGCTTTCCCTTTTGGGATTGAGATTCCCTATTTATCTCTCGGTTCCTTTGATGCTACTCAGCTTATCAAAATTCTGTACAATGCTACCCTTTTTAAGTATTATGTACTTTTAATGACACATATCACCTTTTAACAATGACCGATTCAATTAATGAAATTAGTGGTTTACTTCTTCTGTTTTTCTCCCTTGTCTTTTGTCTTTTTGTAATACTCATTGGTATTGACCCCTAAAATAGTCGATTTTATGTTTGTCAGTACCAGTTCTCACTCTTTTAGGTATGTACGTTAGCTTGTTCTTAACTATGTTATTTTCTTTCTTAGTTAATTGTTAATTATTTATTTTGTGTGCAAGCTGTTTGTCTTACGTACTGTTTGAAGTTCTTAGGTCTCTTATATGCCATTAGCGGTGCGTCTAGTGTTATCACCTTCCAAAGGTTCTCTCTGTCATAGTCTGTCTTGATTTCCTCCCATAAATAGTTTATTTCATTTGGTTCTCATAGCTCGGGTAGTATTCTACTGGGAAAATAGCTCTGTTTTACATTTTGTTTCCCTTTTGGCCTTTTCGCCGACTAGTTCCAAAAGTGTTTAGTATTGTTGGAACAATTCGCTCCTTGTATCCCCTATGGCCTATCTCAAGGGGGTCCTATCTTTCAGTTGTAAAAATACTTCGTTTTCATAGTCAGGTTTTCCAGGATGATAGTCTCCTGATTTGTCCGTGGGTCTGATATTGATGTCTGTTTTTGATATGAGTTTGTATATTGCTCGTCTCCATTGTGGGGCCAGGTTTGGATTTGTCTTGTTTTCACGGAATTCTATCGTTTTCTTCTGTAGATGACCAATATATTCCTGCAAACTAAAATGGGGTATGTCTGGTTCCATGTCACTTCCTTTTGATTTTCATAGCCATTTTTTTATTTACTTGAATTTGTTCTGAGATAGTGACCTCTGGTAATGCCTATCTGGATTCTACCTGAAATGTTTCACGGCCTTTATAAAGGCTAAAATATTCGGTTTAATTGTAGGGCAGAACGAAAGTTCTTTCTCTAAGACTTCTATCTTGTGTGAAGTCACATTCTTTTTTTGTCTGGTTCTACGTGAGGAATTCATACATTTCGAGTTACGTGGTTGTGAATCTGCTTCCTTTCCTCTATCCTTTTCTATGTATCTTGTGGGAGTTGGTTGGAAAACAGTTTTAATTTATTATAAGGCATCGTTTGGGTGGAAGACAGATTTCGCTTTTCAGAATGTTCATGAAGAGGACAGGTAGTTTTATGTTGGAGTTGTACTTGTGAGTTTTCCTTATTTTCAATACGTCTTTTGTGATATCACTCATGGAACGTCTGGGTGGTGGTGTCTGCTTGCCCCTCCCGGAACATCTAAGCGACGGTGTCCCCTTGTCCATATGGAGCTTTATTTGCCCTTTGAGATACGCAATTCCTTTTTGAATCTTGTTGGTTCCTTATACCTTCCTCTTTCGGAAGTCGAACGCTACAACTTTGGCGGGTTAGACCACTTTCTTCGGTGGCACCAAATAAAAGCGAGCTTAGCATTCTTCCAGGGAGAATCCCACTCTTCTTCCAACTTTCGTAATAATTGTTCTTAATAGTTAGCAACCTCCTCGTTGATACTTAATTTCGCTGTGCGCAAAATATCTGTTATGTTTGCTTCGGAATTCTCTCAGTAGAGGATGATGCAGAGACGGGTGCGGGCACCCCGTGACCCTCATTAAGAAAAAAACATTTTATAATATTATTTCAACAATTTACCTCAGAGAAAGCTTCAATTTGTTTCCGGACAAATCTTGGAGATACCAATTTTATAATATTTCATCATATAACTTAGTATTAGAAAGAGGGATATGATACATTTACACTTTAAAATACAATTAGTGTGGAAACGAATCACGAAAGATCCGTGGTCTATTCCTTAGACTTACACCCCTTCACGACAATCCTGGACCCGCCACTGCCTTGAGCTTTGGTGAATTCAACCAAACTCAAATCAGGTTTCTAGAGTGTTACTAAGGATCTGTTATCTTGTATCCCCTTCCTGACCTCTGACTTCTACAATTGCGCAACGTTCCGTATGTATAGCAGCTTGCGCAGTGTTGTGAAGTATTCTTCCTGGCCACTTCTCAACCTATTACTTGTCCTAGAAAGAACATGTTTGTTCTGGCTTGGCCATCTCGCTTCTGTCTTCTCTGTTTTTCTTGTTGTCCAACCTACATATCCTGTTCAAAGTGTCGTTCCAACATTTCTTGTGAAGTTTCCAGAAGTAATGACAAACAGCTGTGGCATGCAATAAGGTACTGTAACAACGCAAGTTTAAATACTTTTCGTGTAATGTACGAATGTTCTAATGACAGATCTCCGATAAATCTCAGTATAATTGTTAGTATGAACTACCTTGTTTCTTTTTCACCCTACTGAGGTTTTCGCTGGATGTTCCAACTTTTACACAACGTAAATGTGGTAATGGTACCTATCCAAGGCCTAGGCCGGTATGTTTCCTCAGACGTTGTACTAGTTGAGGGACGTTATCCCTCCAGACGTTCGGCCAGCACAGGTTATCAAGGTATGTACATGACACAATTCTCACATTGCTAAATTCCGGTTCGGCCATTCTGTCAATTTTCAGGGATTTCCTCAGTACCACCGGACTATACCGGAATGGTATCTGCACTGTAATGGACCCGGCGCTACATTCCTCAATCCTTTCCCGTGACATTTGCCATAGCTGCCAGTTTGCCGTACATACCTTCATCATAATTGCTCTGACATTGCTGCCACTATTACATACTAAAACTACTGGCGATACATGTGGACGAGGTGATTTGTTTCTCCAGACACATGCAAACACATACGAGCGGAAATAAGGTGAGTTTCCAGAACGACGTCCAATTGTGTTCTTCATTGGTGTACTAATGCAACCCCGCATAGTATAGTCTCCAAACGTCCGCCATCTTGGAACTTCTTCAGATATTGACGTACCGCTAACAAATAATGTGTTATCTATGCACCCCATTTCGTTTCACCAACTTTGGACACTTCTTTCCTTCGCAGCATGTTCGGGAATCCCTACGTTCCTTTGGGGAATCCCTTGCGCAAGCATTGAAGAGTTTTCAAATACGTATTTTCAAATAGAGTAGGTATGATTTCTTAAGTTAATTTTTAACCGCATTCTCTACGTTGTATAGTTTTTGAGATATTGGCCTCTGAAGTTCATTTTCCCACGCTTTCGGCACCTTGTAGCTCCGACACTATGTGCCCTGGACAAAAGTTGAAGGGGACTTTTTTTCTTGTTTTAGTGTCGGGAATCATCTCCCGAGGTTTGTCGCCATATTTACCGTTCAACCTGTATATTTCTTTAGGGCATATAACAATATATTTTCCTTTTATCATCAATGCAAATTTTATAGATCTGACAAATACATGACTTACTGCATGATTTGAAGTCTTCAGCTATTAGATTACAAACACTTGTCCTTATTTGAAGTCTCCGCTACATAAGTGGTACCCATGGGTTAGTGGTAACGCTCGCTGCCTTAAAATTAGGAGGTATCGAGTTCGATTCCCGGTGGATACACAAGTGGTTCAGAGTCCAGGTTAAACTGTAGATCCCGTCCTTAGTCCGATGGAAGGCAATAGCAAACCAACTTTGCCCAGAGACCTTCGGGTCTGAACCTGCCTTCGGCCAGAATATCCATCCACTTACAAAAGTGTCTAGCTTCACGTGGTTTCAACCTTTAACGTTTCGTAGCATCGGTAATAAGACCGAAATTCTTTCTCTTCTTCGTAAGATTCTTTGAAAGACTATTTTCTTCTTGACCAAGGAATCATTCTCTTCTATATTCATATTTAGATACAAATAGGTGAAAATCCTCTTAAAGCTCATTCGAAGGGTAAACTGCAACAACGAATCTAGTACTAACAAATATTGTGTGACTACAGCAATAATTGCCTGTTATAATCATTTAACTATACAGGACAAACATCAAAGACAAACATTTTCCGTTAGAGTCCTTGCCCTTCTCAGAATATTCACCTGCTTTGCATAGACTCGTAAGATTTCCCCCCTGTATGCGTTTTTAAAATATTGAAATATCTCTGAAGTTCCCAAATTATTGTTCAGTTCAATAAAACCATCTAAAACTACACTAGGTAAACTATTATGACAAGGAAATCCTAAAATTTGTAATTTTGCACTTATCAGGTTTTCCCCGGTAAAATTCTAAGTGAATCCACTAAGAACAGATTTGATACTTCAGTAGAATTATATTTTATTGTATTTACATAGATTAGTTTATACAATTCCTTTATTTAGCTGTTTAACCTATATTGATACTATTGGTCCATTAGGCTCTTGTGAAAAGTTCTTCTGATTATCGTCTGTATATTTCCTTACAGATGAGAAGTGCAGTGTTGATAAATAGGACATATGTTACTTCGATAAGACTCATGAAGGTAGCTCCAACGAACAAGCCAAATACACCAGCAATGGATACTAAAACAAACAAGAAAATTATTGAAAACATGTGTTAGATTCAAACATTAACTAATTCAGAGAATTTCTTGTATACCAAATCAATTTACAATTATTAAAGTCTAGAGGGAGTGTAATAACAAGCAGAATTTCCCCTCCTGTCATTACCCAGTTTCTATGAAACATTTCCTAAGACAAATTGGTGTCTCTTGAATCAATTTCCACTAATCTATATGAGCCTTTTGCTTATAGATTATCACTAACGTACATTGCAGAACGAGGAAACTACGTGTACTAACACACATAATTAAAAATAACACTAACACATACTAAATAACATTATATGAGTAAACATACAGCAGAAAGCGGAGACTAAGGTCTTTGGGGCTGATCAATTAGCCTAGAAGCTCACTGGGGTTAGAGGGTAAAGTTAAGCATATCACACCCAGATAAACATTTATTTAGTTATTCAAACTTTCGGGCATATATTTGAATTGATTTTGAACTTGACTTTCGACATCGTTTTCTCTTCACAAGTCTGTCAATATTAAAATATGATGAGATGTGTAGAACCGAACAATACAGGGTAAGTCAAAATGATGTACCCGATTTCATAAATTTATTTTGTGAAATATAATGAACATACTGTATCTTAATGTGAGCTACGCGCAAGGAAAGGCAAAAGTTCAAAGTTTAGTTTCTGTCCCGCGTGGTTGCATTGTCTACCGCTACGCGGCGCTGGAAGCAGTTAACGAAAATGGCGCTGACTGGAGAGCAGAAATCGTTCTGTGCTGGATTACCATGTAAACAACTCTGTGATGAGTGTTCAACGGCATTTCCGTACCAAGTATGGCAGAGACCCACCTACTGGAAAAAACATTCGTACGTGGTATGAAAAATTCAGAGATACGGGCTGCATCTGTAAGCGAAAATCGACTGGCCGTCCTTCAGATGAGGAAGAGACAGTGGAACGTGTTCGCGCCAGTTTTGTGCAGAGTCCACAGAAGTCTATCTACCGGGCAGCGAGGGAACTTGAAATGCCACAGAAAACTGTATGGCGAATTCTGCGGAAACGTTTACAAATGAAATCCTATCGCTTGCAACTGCTACAAGCCTTAAGAGACACTGATTATGCTGCTCCAGCATCTTTCTGTGCTGATTTTCTCACGTTAATGGAAGAGGTTGGGTTCGCCGAAAGGTTACGTTACAGTGATGAAGCGGTGTTTCACCTTTCTGGGAATGTGAATAGACACAACGTAAGGATCTGGGGAACTAATAACCCCCACGCAGTTGTGGAACACCAACGCGATTCACCCAAGATGAATGTGTTTTGTGCCATTTCCCCTGAAAAGATTTATGGGCCCTTTTTCTTCCTTGAACCTACTGTGACAGGACATGTTTTTCTTGATATGCTGCAACAATGGCTCCTTCCACAGCTCGAAGAGGATAGTGCAGATTTCATTCTTCAATTGGATGGTGCCCCTCCGCATTACCATGGCAGCGTTCGGGATCATCTCAATGAGGCATTGCCACAGCGCTGGATAGGCCGTGCATCTCAGGAGGATCGAGTTCTCATTCGTTGGCCACCTCGTTACCCCGATCTGACCCGTGTGATTTCTTTTTGTGGTATTTCATAAAGGATCGTGTTTTAGGTACCACCACTTCCAAAAACATTGGATGACCTTCGCGCCCGCATCACAGCAGCCATTGCAGAGATTGACCGTGCCACACTACACAAGGTTTGGCAGGAGATAGACTATCGGCTTGATGTGTGTCGTGTTACGCGAGGTGCTCACATAGAGCACTTGTGATGTGACTGAAAAAAACTTTGAGAGTTACCCTTCTTACCACATGTATTACATTCAGATATGTTCATTATATTTCACAAAATAAATTTATGAAATCGGGTACATCATTTTGACTTACCCTGTACTTTAACCCGAGTCTTTTAGCTGGGAGCAATTTGCTTTTTATACATATTATTGTTGAATTTACAAATGTGAAAATAAAGTTCACACAGTGCATATGACTGATTGATTCGGTTGTACCTATTCTTCACATAATGATGCAGAGAAGTTCCTTAAAAGGCTTTAACACATTTACTGCTTCCGTGGTAACGAGATTTAAATATTAAATACATATCAGAGCATGACGAGGAAGCGATTGAACTGAATCCAACCAATTTCGCAAACTAATGCAGGGAATGTTCATAGGGTCTCAACCACACTATAATGTTACACCATTTAATTTTCCCATGGTAACAGGACTAAATAAGATTGCCAGAACAATGCATCAAATATCAGTCTTGCTCAGCTGAATTCTGTTAGATATTACGAAAGCGAATGCGGTATATTTTCCATGCATTAATTCAGATATATAAAATCGTAAACGTTTGCAGTCGAATTAATGTTTACTTTATCGACAAACACGGTTGGAGTTCGGGCAAAAAGAGTGGTGTCCCATTCCAGCCTACCAAACTAATATGAGACATCAAAACAACTCTCGTTGTTTTTACTATTCGTAATGGTTTAGTGTTCAAATTTTTACTTTCAAAATTGCATGGTGTCAACAAAACATAACAGAAGCTTTGAGTTTACGATGTAATATAGGATGACACTCTTACGATTATGGAAAATAAACTTTGATTCTTTACTGGTTTATTTGACCAATTTTCGGATAGGATAATATTCTTGAAAGAGATTAGCCCGTCACCTAGTAAATGACGTTCTTTTCGATTGAAAGTGAATGGGTTAACTCGTAGAAGGCTGAAACTACGCACTGAAAGTTAAGAACATCCGCATTAAATCGGAATCTTATTTCACGAATGATTTTATGCCATAGTACATGCCCCCTACCTCCTGAATATTAAAAAAAAATATTTGTTTTTGCTCTGAGAGCTAAATGACACATCGGAGGAAAAAAATAGATATCATTTTCGGACTCCTCATTGTTTGTTTATTAAAATTAATGGGTTACTCCAACCTTCCGATTTGTAGGTGCTACAGACTGGTTCTTGCAGATTGAATTTTGTAAACTCAAGAATGACAAGACTTAGAATTTTGTATAAAATGGAGATCTGTTAGGGATATTGAAACGTATTAGTAATACCGCAAAAAGTAGTATTAAAATATTATAGTAATTTTTAATTTTTGTTTGATTATTTCGAGGCTTTTTAACGCTTCTCCTTTCTTTGCAAGCTGTAATATAACTCTGCTACAAGTACTTTAAAATCTTTCTAGTAATGTCTTAAATAAAGATATACTTTTTAGGTTTGATTTTGAGCTTAGATCAGAAACTTTCAGAGGCCCTCAATTTTATTTCGTTCGTCCTTTTGTAAATATGGTTAGTGCTTCAATGAAATCAGGTAGAGATAATCGTACTCATATTTAAAATAAGAAGCTATAAATTGCTGGAGTCAAATACCCTGTATCAATACAACCCAATGCATTCACGGCTAACAATATGAAATTAAGTATAAAATGAACTCTACGCATCTAATTAATGCCGTAGTCGTATATTAATTTCCACAAAATAGGACAATCTCATATTTTAGAATATTATATGTCTTTAAAATAAATAACGCATCGTGTAAAGCGTAAGAATTTGTAAACGGTGTGTTTAATATTATACAGGAATGGATTACGTAACTCCATTACTGGTACACTGCTAAAACTGTACTTTTTGTACCCACATTTTTTGGGAGACAGTGGCGAACTTAGGGTTGGGTTTAGAGGGGCGGTTCTTTGTCTCCAAGTTCTTGCGAGAGAACAGATTAATAGAACAAAAACGATGGTAAAATATGAATCCCTGTGCCCGTCACTGATTCTAAAACATAGTGGGTACATTATACCGTCTATTTCTCAGAGACACTGACGGGCACAGGGATCCATATTTCACCAACGTTTTTTGTTCTATTAATCTGTTCCCTCCCAAGAACTGGAAGGCAAAGAACCACCACTCTAAATCCAACCCTAGGTTCGCTTTTGTCTCTCAAAAATTGTAAGTACAAAATGCCGATTTTGTACTCACAATTCAAAGGACAGTTTTTGCAGTGTATATTTTATCTTGTATTTGTTTTAAAGGGTACGTGAACAGAAAAGAGGATCTGACTTACGAAACGGAAAATATGAATTAGCTGTACATTATCACCCCAAAGGGACAGTAATATGAAAACCCATTCTAGCCCAGCGAATTGGGGGAACTCTATATGACATCATATCCGCAAATGGGCCCAAGACCTCTAATGAGATATTGAAGCAGTCCCATCCCCCTGGTACTTGTGGGAATATGATCTTTGGTGCTAATGGTTTTGCCTACCTTATCCTACAAACAATCGATTCAGTTTAGATCTGTCGAAGACCACTTATCGGAACTGTGGAGAATTATCCTCGAACTAATTCCCCATATTTTGAACTCCATGACACGTTGCGTTATCTTGCTACCACATTGTGGAGCTAAATGAAGCCCTAGAAGGGCTGACAATATTCACCATACAGTGCAATGTTAATAAGTTATCCGTCAATGGCATTTTTAGGAGGGACCATGCCATGTGAACACATCTTACACCAGTGTGAAACAGCAACTAGATGGCACTGTATTTGTTTGCAGTTAGCGACCACTACCTCTTGAAGTTCTCACCATAACTAAACCATAATGTCAGCCGGAAAAAAACTGATACCGTGTCCACGAGCCAGATGAGACGCTGTGCCTATGGTGGTGGCTTTAACAGAGGTACTTAGTGGGTCATCTGCTCCAACATCCAATGGAACCTAAATAACGTTGTACTGAACTGATGGCTGTGTGTCTGGTACCTCTTGCACGAATGTGAATTAGATTTGAAAAAATGTAACTTGACGGTCCAACCAACCTAACATCCATTTATTCATCCATCCATTCGTTGATTCATATTTTTTTTGCCTTTTTCTTTCTGTTTACTCCTTACCCACTAATATTTTTTTCTTTCTTAATTTTGTTGTTTAATTTTTTGTTGTTTCCCTTTTCACAGTTTACCACACACACATACAAGTGATTTACACTTTAGTTAAATCATCTTACTTGCGATATCCAATAATCCACGCACAACCTTCAATTTGCGCCTTGTCTTCGCCAGTCTTAAGTGCTGTTGCACTTTGCAGTATCCTCCAATTTTTCCATTGCCATATCTGAAATAGATTACTATCAATTATTATTTAAAAATTGTAATGGTAGCTTATCCTTTGAGCCAAATCTAATTGAGTTACTGGTTTTACTATAGTATTTGACGCATATCTAGTAACTACTAATAACGTGATTAAATTCTATTGTTGATAGAAGTTAGTATTTAATAACGCAAACTATCGGGTGTCCAGAAAGTAAGTCCCATTGCAAACACTAGTGAGTCGGAAATATTGCTACAGAGAAGAGTGCTGTTTGTTCAAAATTGATGTATGTCTCTAAAAGCTTTGTGTAATATATGTTTTTATCACTTATGTTTATTTCAACGATTTACATAAAATGAACTATACAAGTTTGTGTTTCATTTCTTTTACAGTTTGTGGGTGAATTAAAATTATGAACCCACATTGGAGAACCCGATTTGTGCTGTGTTATGCTGAGCTGAAGTCACGTATTACCGTCCAGTGAGAATTTCGGCGATAACATGGACGAGATCATCTCTTCGCAAACAGCATACTGTGGTGGGTATATACCTTTAAAATAGTAGGCGCTGTTAACGAATTGCCCGAAGTTGACGACCAGGGTGCCCTAACTTCTAACTGAACAATCTTCACTGTCTTCTAACTGAAGCAATGTCACAGAATAGGTGTTACACCTGTAACAATAATACTAAAAATAAAATACAATGATTTTACACAGGCGTACCGTTGTACCACATACTAAGAAGGGTGTAGTGAATATGTTAATAGTTATTTGAAAGCCAATGTTCATAGCAACATGATTGAAGCAGTGTACGGAAAAGATAAAGACTTATCTTACGAGCAATTTTGATGGTACGATAAGTCGTGATTTTACGTCATCTTTATACCACTCCTATGTGACTATTTTTTGACACTACGCTTTGTTACTCGGTACTTTGAAAACAGAAAAGAAGAAAGTGAATAAGTAATACATGTTGTGACACAAGCACTTACATTGTAAACAATCGTAAAAGACTGAAATGAGTGGTATGACTAATTCATCTTAAGATGTACTTATCATCATTTGATGTGATTCCTGTCTGTTTCGGTTCCGCTGAGTATTTGGGCAGCGCGTACAATAAGAAATGTTTTGTTCTTAAGACTATCAGGTTTAATCTTACCAAATGAAATATTTGTAAGTATTTCGTGGACTGATAAGCGTTGGTCTATATGCTAGAAGGGTTAGTCTGATAATCATGAGTACATTCTTGACCAGTGATTTAAATGTATGCTAGTAGATCTTTGTCTCTATGGTAGACGACATAATACAAATGTTGCTGGAAATTGAATTGAAGTTAAATGTTAGGTCTTGGTCCATACGTTGTAACAAAATTCCTGAAATTGTTGATGGAAATTGATTTGACATTACACCTCTATATTTTGGCCAAAATCTTTCATCGATATCTATGGACAGATTTAAACTTAATCTAGAAGTAAAGCATAGTTTATAGGGGTTGGTCTATATTGCAACTATATTCATGAACGTTTCGCTGAAAACTTATCTAAAAATAAACCACTGGCCTACTTTATCAATGCGCTGACTTAAAGAAATGTATAGAATTATAACAGGATAGAACACTGGAATAAAAATAAATAATTATATTTTTACGTTTAGTGCAATTTTGGGAAATATTTATTTTCTAATTATTAGAGCGTTTTTAAAATAACAATTCATGTAGGAAATAACGATTCCTTGACGCGGACTGTAAAAAGTACTACTATCTATTGTTTGTTTGTATATCTCTGGAGTTACAGACGAGCTGAAAGTGACCGGCATACAATAGTCATTGATAGTCAACCGATGCGAAATATCATTTAAAAGTCACACTATTTTTCTTAGGTTACTAGCTCATTGATATTATCTTTTTTCACAAGAGAACCATTCCTATGGTATGAAAAATTATCAGTTATTTTCATTTGAATATGTTACATGAATTGGAACGAAAACGAACTTTCGAGATTGCAGGTGTTCGGCTAGAATTTGACATAGTAAGACATTTATTAGGAACCCTAATTTTTAGCATGATGTTGCAAGTAAATTAAAATGCTTATCGGAACTTATTCTTTTATGCTTAAATGATATCAGACATACTTACGCTATGCTCCTGACCAACATGACACTTTGTTCAACGCAGTTTCGAGGACAATCGCAAGTGAGACCTTGACCGCTTCTAGCAAATGAGTTTATTGGCTTCAGTTCATCTGCAATAAGGGAACAATAACGTTATTCTCATTTTATACTAAAGACCTACGAAATTCAATTTTAAAAGTATAGATAAGATTGCGTGTAACGCCAAGAAATCTAACAATTTTCCATGTCTGGAAATATCTTAAAGAGAAGAAAGAAGAGCTCAGGTTGGAATTACAGCAGAAGTCTGAAAATTCAATCACGGTGTTCAGCACCCCCCCAAAAAACACCATTAAGTATGTCAGTACCCTCGGGTATCGAACACGGACTTCCTGCTGAGGTAGAAAACTGAAATACAGCATAAAGATTCGCGGGAAATTTTGAATGGCAGATAAAGTCTAACAAATCGCGTGAGAATTGTTTTATTCTACGTCACCAAAAATAGAAAATTGACTTTTTACTCGAGATGTGTTCTATGCCCCGTATATTTTCAATATCCAGTAAGAATTCTGATCAATTCATGTAGCAAATATGAAAACCAGAAAACTCTTTTATTTTATTTTGCCCGAAGTTACAGAAAACAAATCATTCTGTTTGATTCTAAGTCATTGCCTAATAAGCTGTCCGTGACTATAGTGTTATTCTGTCATTGGACCTTTGCATTTGTGTAATTTTTGTTTTATTATATGTCCTTGTCAATGAGATTCACTCTACATGCCACGTGACAAGATGGCTGCCACCAATACCTTTTACAGAAAAAAGGCTTTGAGAGGAGCTGCTTTGAAATCTTTTATTGCAAACGTAAGTAATGACGCTAATAAGTGAGGGTTATATTGTTGCTGTTTTTGTCAAACAAAGCATGTCCTTTTAAGTGGAGTGCTTTGTAGATACAAAGAAAAATATTAGGTCTATTACAGGGTGGAGGATATTTCAAATGATACTGATGATAAAGAAATGGACTTATATGTTACTGTTAGCCTGGACACACTCATTTGCAGCGATGTGGATCCTGACTATGTCCAAAGTAGTAACAATGATGAGGATGACCATGAAATTGGACCTCCTAACAGCTACTAGAAGGATTGTGTGCTTGTTTGAGAACATCTGACGTTACTTTCAAAATAGGTAGAACGAAAATATACCTAGGCTAACGCAGTTTCTGAGAGTGGTGGTTTAAAGGGACACTCCATCAGGCTTGAATATGAGATCTTCTCCTTCCACCAAGGCTGAGAAAAATGTTGCAGTACTATTTCCAACTCAGTATTGAAATAATGTCATGCGTTGAAAGTACCGTCAAATCAGACTTGATAAAAACAATGATCATGAAAGAAATTTGGTTTTAAAGTCTCTGGATAATTTGAAATAAAATTTAGCTGTGAAAATAACCAGGGACCGTAAGACGCAATATCTGTTATGATCATCACAAACAGTTCCAGAAATCTTCGGTGTTTTATGGAATAACTATAAAAGCAATATCAATTTTATTTCAATTAAACTGGCATACCAAAGTTAGGAAAATTATGTCAAGTATTCCCATCCAGTGCAATCCAATTCAAAATGTACGCATACTTGTAGTGAAAGTCCCCATTGCTTTGATTTTGAGCAAGAACACTCTTTATTCCTGTTGCAATCTTTGACAGTGCTGCTATTGTTATTTTGTTCATCTTTCTTTGTTTTTCTTTACTATGAAGATTTAGTTTTCAACATAAGACAGTGTCTCTTAGCTTAATTTTCTTTATACTGAACGGATATCGTGTCAAAACACTTTGTTTTAGTGTCTTTCTAAAATAAAATAATAATGAAGAGATGAATGGTGATTATATATATATATCAAGTCCTATTATGCCTGCGAAGGCTGACATGAATTACCCTGCTTCTATTCGTGAATATTTTACTCTAAAGGAAGATAAAACTTGAAATTCTGAATATCATGTGTTCTTTGACAACACTTTCGTCAATACTCAAGTACAATGGCGTTTGTGTATGACAGAATAATTTTCGAAACCTTACAAGACTCAACCTGGTTTTCATAAAATTATTCTGTGTCAATTCTTTGTTTCTCCAATTTCTCTGCAACTATACATGTCCGGATTTCTTTTTCTTAAGGAAATGTTTCTACAATGGATGTACTTTCATACTGTATCAGCAATGTATTTTTAATTCTTAACGGTTTTGCGACGATCGAAGAAATATGCTTCAAATCGCTCTCCTGTAAAAAAAAAGAGGGAAGTTGACATAGAATAAAAAATTCTCACGCGACGAAATGTAATTCTATCATGAGGTACCACAATTGCGTACTACCAATACACCCTGATAACGAGAATGTACTTCTTGTCGCGCTACAATGCTGAAATCCGGCATTAAGGCTCATATCCAGGTGGAAATTAGAGGGACATGGTTGAGGATAAAATGTAATTACACAGTTAGTATTCTAATAACACTGTAAAATACCTCAATACACCTCGAATATCGAAAATATATTTCATGTTTAGCTATAAAGCTAGAATTCGACATATAGATTCGTGGGGGAGTTGGAATCACCGGAAAAGTTTAAACATGTCATTACACAGTTAAGTACTGAAATCAGTTCAATGACATCATTAAGTACCCTCATACCCCAGATATGAAAATTTCATTTCCGGCTGCACTAAAGAGTTGAAATTCGACATGGATATTCTTAAAAATTTGGACATACAGGATTTTTACAAAACGCATTTACCTCTTCAAGTACCATGTTAACACTATTGTGCATCGAATTACCACCGGGTATCGAAAATGTTATTGTCGTTAGACTAGAAAGGTAAAAACTGAAATGAAGATTCGTACCTAGGTTACAATTAAAGGAAATATTAAATAAATAGTTATACCGCTACTGTAACAAGACCGGTAAGTATCCCTATACCCGAGGGTATCAAAAATTGACTTTCTGTTGGGATAGAAAGTAGTAATTCGGTGTAAAAAATCGTAAGCAGATAAGAAAACATAAACACTAAAAATGCAATTGTCTCTTTAAGTACCACAATAATCTCATAAATAAACTTCACGTTGGGCTAGAAATCTAAACTTTAGCACGAAAATTCGTAAACAGATTGGAGTTACAGAAAAGTAATTACATCGCACAGTCCACAATAACTTGGCACATCGAGAATGCACTTCCTGTTCTGATGCATAGCTCAAATTCGGCCTGAAGATTACATGATAGTTTGGATTTGTTAAAAAAAAGTAGAATATATATTTATACGTTCAATTACTCCAATAGCACATAAGTCCACGACTATCGAAAATTGAGTTAGTATTTGGCTATATAGCAGAAATTCGGCACGAAGATTCGTGGTAATGTCTGGATTTAAATTGGTTTATATACTTTTCCCATCTTTGGCTCAGGTCGGGTTAGGTTAGGTAATTGAAAACCAAGTCTTTATTTAAGTAATCATCTGTATGTTCGAGTGGTGAAACTGACGAATACTCCGAAAAATCTCTGTCATTATAGTGGGCCACGGGATTCGAACCAGCGTAGATACCCACTGCCGATCCGAAGTCCGCAACGCCTGGACAACGAGACTAACGTTGGGAAGGTTGGAATTACAGGAAAAATAATTAAAGTGTAATTAAACCTCTAGTATCCGAATAACATTTAAGTACCCCAAATACTCCAGTTTATAAAAAAAATCACTTTATTTTAAATAGAAAACTAAAATTTAGCATGTAGTCGCGTTAGAAATGTAGGAAAATATTTTAAAAATTGCATGAAAACTTTCTTTTCGGCACGAAAACTGAAATCTGAGACAAGCAAGCTGGAATAGAAAACAAAACAAGTTAGAACTGGCGTTCCACTAAGAATCGGAAATTATCCGGTCCTTTGATAGCATCTTAGCCACGCAACCACTAACTTCTATAAAAACAGGCTGGCAACGCTAAAAACTGCAATGCTTAGATTCGGGAAAATCCATAGTACTTGCGTCTAATAATGTTTATGCAAAGTTTGTCGCAGCTAGGTCTAACTGAATGGAAGCAATCTGAATAATTGATTATTTTTAAAAAATAGGCTGTCAACACTGAACTACAGAATCAATGAAGAATGTTTCAGCGGCTCCAATTTAGTGTAGCTAAGACTATCCCAACGACACCTCATGCATGTCTCTACACCTTATGCTTCATGAAGTGTATGTTTGACATGGGATGGCAACACTAACAAGTAGGTTCCTGGGGATCTATTATGTGAAACAATATTTTTGCCAAGTATGGTGCTGGTATGACCAAAATAATTGAAGCAATTTGAAAAACAGATAATTTCATTAAAATATGTTGGAAACAGTGGTAAGTTGGTTGTTTGGCAACGTAGGCCCTCTCAGCGTTTTTATATTGTATCGAGTAATGCTTACTCCAAGTTTGGCGTAGTTAGGTCCAATTTAATGGAAGTAATTTGAATTATTTTTATTTTTTTAGAAAATGGGCTGGCAAGACGGAACTACTGCACTAATCAAGACGGTTCAGGCGCTCTGAGCTAGGTTAGTAAAGAGTTTTCAAACGACACCTTTCAGAATATCTTTTAAACTTATGGTTCCTGTAAAGACTATGAGCTGTAATATAAAGTTCCTCTGTTATAGCTTTGCTTTCAAGGGATCTAAAATTAAATATAATTACACCATTACGTTCCCAAATAATTATGTTAAGTAATACAACATCCCCTAGTTTTCGAAATGTATTTCCTATTTGTACAAAGACTGGTAATTTGTGTAGATCGTTTTGAGTTTCAGAAGAAAATTAGAATTATCAAAAGCTCCTTTAAGTGTGTGGAAAAAGAAAATGTGCAGTTATCCTGTTGAGTTGCTTAAGCTGATAAGAAACCTCCAAGCTCGGAAATCGGGGATACCCCTCCCGTTGAAAAGCTGAAACTTAGCAAGAAAATTACACGACATATAAAAATAATTGAAAGAAGAAGTGAATAATTGAAATCGCCTCTTCCTCACTGCGTAAAAGAACAAAGACCTGAAATGAAACAATTGTAGAGATGTTGTCAAAGTATTAGTTTGGTTTTGTGATAATGACAATCAGACGTAAATGATTGGTAATTAAACCCTTGGCGATGACAGGATTTAAAACTAGTATATTGATACCGGGCTAACATTTTCAAATTTAGTTTTCATTTCACCTTGAAGAATTCGTCAAACGCGTGAATCAACATGTTGATAGGAACATGATATATAGTACAAGTGTTCACAATGTTGTCTTTGGATTCTTCCTCATGCTTCACAAGGGAACAATCTCTGGCCACGTGCATTGTTGCTGTGATTCTCTGCTTTCAATGTCATTAAAATCTGTACATTTACCCTATAGCTTCTCTGGGCAAATGAAAGAGGAAAAATCAATTAAAACTGTACATTCACATAAAACTTAGATCCTCATCTTTTTTAAAATTACTTTAAAATAATTTATATATGATGATACATTTAGATCACTTTACCTCTATGCTTCTTGATACATTCCTTTCCTCTTTCATCACATAGACGTTGTCTGTCTGAAAAAGATATGACAATAATTACTTAAAGTACTCCACACTCGTGTTTAATATGATTTGATGTGAAAGTGTCTATGGTTAGTTTTCTTGTGTATCATGTTCTGGTTTGAACTGAAAGACTTAGTTAAACGTTCTCTTCATTTCTACTTTAAAATTTTAGATATAAATAGAAATGAATGATGTCAGGATCTCTTGATACCCTAGAGCCCCAAACAGGTTCCTTTAAATCTTCCTATGGATGATAGTTTAGTACAATGGGATAACAAACATTGTTAGTTTTGGAGTGGTTCATCGTCTTCTTACCGTACTCCATGCCTAGTTATAATGGGGTGCAGAGATTTAAAACGTCATATCTCGGTTATCGTTGAATGTAGCTACTTCAGATTTTTCACTAACTGTAACCTTGGATGGTATGGTACATTTTACTCATAAATCCATCTGACCAAGCTCGATATAAATATTGTTGAGCTATAGTACCCTTCAATCCAACATAGGTACCCGCCGAAACAACAGTGATCAATACCTAAATGTATTACATTGGTATTTCTGGGTAGTTTTCGGATTGTTTTCTGTTTTGTTTTCTGCTTTAAAAATTTCAGTTATGTTTAGTAATGAGAAAACGAAGTACCCCTTGTCACCCCAGAACCCCATAGATTGACCCCTTAAGTTTTTCATTACTTTTCATTTGGATACCTAATTACACGAAGTAACTACTTTTCCAAATTTTCTTTTTATACAAAATACCCAAGAGCTCAAACCCGATCCCAGAAACTTAATTTTACGTTGATAAAATGGTTGAACCATTGCATAATTTCATAAAAGTCAGGTGAATTTTGTATAGTCACAGCAATAATTTTACTAAGCTAAATACATCTAATTTTTTGCGTGACATTAGAGAAAATATTGTAAGAAATTCACTGAAATGGGAAATATCTAACTCAGTTGATGGACACTCTTAGGTTCTTGGGAAGTTTCTTGAAAATCTGAATTATTTTAACTAGCCTGAGGAATGGCTAACCAATTGTTTCTCCACATAATTAATGTATAAATAGTGGTCTAACAGCCCAAAGCCCTTACACGAAGCTTGCTTTTATATATCATCTATTAAACCAGAAATAACAATTTACAGCACTCTCCATTAATACTTATAAATTTTATAATTGAATACTAATACAGTCACATACCTGTGTTTGAACCTAGAAGGAAGTCTGTGCAGTTACATAATGACATGGCTTTCTCTAACCTGCACTGTGATATACAGGCTGTGTAACTGTACTGATTGGTGACCCACAATCCATCATTTTCCTCTGGAAATCTACATTTTCTAAACTCCAAAGGGATGGAATACACCTCTTCTTCTGCTACTTCATCTGTAATAAGAACTTCGATACCTAACACCTCAGTGGGAAACAGAGTGTGTATACCACTTAACTCAGAACCTTCTGTTGGAATTTCGTTGCTACCGTGCATGGATATCTGGAACAAAATAATTGTTTGAATTACCGTCAGATAAAACTGACTGGTTCGGTTGTTTTAGGCTACGTTTATTTATTTATAATTTCAGCATACTTTTTACGAAGGTGAAACAAGTTGTATATTTTGCATATTGTTTCTCAGAAAACAGTTATATGCTATTTACATCAGTTTTACTTTAAATTGCAAAAATGTTGTGGAAAGGGAAAATGGTACTTCTCAAGGCAGTATTTGGAACTTCACGAAACTGGATAGTGACGTTCAAGTACCAGAGATTCACGATGTACGTTAGTAGTTGCCCAGAAGATATACATTCATTGGAAACGTCTAACAAGGAACATACCTGAAGTCACACACTCCGATTTGAATGAAACTTTCACTGTTGATAGTTTTCAACGTGAAAAGAAATAGGTTAAGATACGAATTTACGGAACTGCCTCTAGAAAGAAACTAGGTGATTGGAAAGTTATTTATTTATTTGCAGAAGGTTTCAGATACAGCACAATTTGCAATTTTACACTGAAAACATTAACAGTAAACATAACACAACAATAGAAGAACAGCAAAACAAAAAAGAAAAAAAGTTACAGAGATAGTCTGTTTATACATATTCTAAAAGTTGATTCATTAACAAATATGTCAACGTTATTAGGAAGAAGATTGTACGTGCTGATAATTCTATTCAAGAGGGACCTTTGTACAACATTTACCCTCACTGTTTGCGAGTAGAAAAGATCACTTGAGCGTGTTGTTCTGCAGGGTATACGAAAGTTTATTTCACCAAGCAGCTTTTCACAAGAAACATGACCATTGACAAGTTTGTGCAGAAATATAAGGTCTGAAATTTTGTTTCTTACTTGCGGTGGTTTGATATTCAGACATTTTAGTATATCATTTTTTGGAAGTGTGCGGAGATGAGGTACTCTGTAGGATACGATGGCAAGAAAAAAATTTATTACGGAGTTTAATTTATTTAAATGAGTAGGGCAGGCCATTGACCAAATAGGGGAACAGTATTCAATAGTGGGGGCAACGTATGATTTATAGAACAAACTTAGGGAATGAGGATTTTTAATGTCCGTGAAGCGGTAAAGAAGACCCAGTTTTCTCATAGCAGTACGAGATATGA
Source organism: Lepisma saccharinum (assembly GCA_022664845.1). Classification (NCBI taxonomy): domain Eukaryota; kingdom Metazoa; phylum Arthropoda; class Insecta; order Zygentoma; family Lepismatidae; genus Lepisma; species Lepisma saccharinum. The sequence continues at coordinate 113,317 of JAGDQP010000676.1, forward strand.
TATTAATATGTTCAGCAAAAGTAAGTTTACTGTCAATAATAACGCCAAGATCTCTGAAGGAGGAAACTGAGTTTATGTTACTATTTCCAATTTTGTAGGCGTAGTTGATAGGTTCCTTTCTTAGCGAAATCGTAAGAGAAGCACATTTTTCAAGGTTTAGGTTTAGTTTCCAAGACGCACACCAGTTGAGGAGACTAGAAGCATCATTTTGAAGAGTAAGAGCATCCTTTCCAGAACGAATTTGCCTGTAGAGCTTGCAATCATCAGCGAATAGAAGAATATTGGTCAGACCATTTGCAAATAAAGAAGGCAGATCATCTATATATAATAGGAACAGTAGTGGGCCCAGGACACTGCCTTGAGGGACACCAGAAGATAAGGGAATAAAGTCCGAAATGGAGCCTGTGAGTTTGACTCGTTGTGACCTATGACTGAGATAGTTTTTAAGTAGTGAAAGTAACTTACCATGTATATTGAATCTTGAACTTAGTTTGTATATAAGAAGATCATGCGGAAGGGAATCGAAAGCCTTAGACAGATCCAAGTACAATATATCAAGCTGAGAATTTTCCGATATGCTATTTATAGCATCAGTCAGAAGGACAGATAAATTTGTGAGACAAGATTTCCCTGGTAGGAAACCGTGTTGTGAGGAGTTTAGAAACGGAGCTACAAATTTAGATATTCTGTTTTTAATGATTTTTTCACATATAATTGAGAGAGGAGATAACAGAGAAATAGGTCGATAGGAGGACACATCATGTTTGCCTTTTCCAGGCTTATGAACTGGAGTGATGATCTTTTTGTAAAATGTATTGAGTGATTCAAATGTGGACCATATAATATCTACAGATTTTTGACGCAATATGAAAGTAACAATATCAAATGTGAATAAGACCAAGTACCACAATGCTACTTTTTCCGTCCGCCATATTGGATTCAACTTATTTTTTTCAAACGACAACAGGGGCCAGTGACATATCAAATACACCTAAAATTTTCCACAAATGCTACTGGTGATATTAATTTTACTGTATTTTCAACCATTCTCAAATTAGTGCAGGGTTATATTTTATATGTCATGTGTATCAAATCATCCTTATAATTTCCACATAATTTCTACATGTTATACTGAACATGACTCTATCTATACTCAATGTAATTGAGATCAGCTATTGCATTCCTGACGTTACATGTTCCGTTCGCCATCTTGGATTCTACTTCTTTTCTACAAGTAAGAATAGGGGCAAGTGATATATTAAATTAATCTGCAATGTTTCAGGATCTCACTTATGTAATTAGTTTTACCGTACATTCAACTCTTCTAATGTTACTACAAGTAAATTACAAAGAATATCGTTTTTTTAAATACTGAATGCAAAATGTAACAGGCAATAACCTGAGAACGGGTAGAATAATAATTTTGCAAGTAAGATATTAAGCACCTACGAAAATTATTTTGTCCCTTTTTCTCCCTTTCACCGAGTTCTTAAACAAAACAACCATACTCATTAAATCCATCAAATATGAGTGAGTATTTGCTAAAACCTATTTTCTTTTGTAAGTAAAGTAACCAGTTTAATTGTCTACTAATTTAACAATAAAAAAATAGAGTAAATAACCAACTTACGTCTACATTATGGTTCCCACGGCTCCTTTGCATGCACTGTAACATGTAACTTAAACTACTATTGTCATAAGATACATTTAATGGCAAAATGCCCTAAAATCTAAAGCTTAAAAAGGAATAATAATAATAATATTATAATAACCTTGTGTAAACCAGAAAGTCCTTACTGCTATCTCATTGAAATCCTTTTTCCAATATTTTAAACCTCTATTGAAGAAGAAGAAGCCAATTGAAGACAACAGGTGCAAAACCAATCCTAGTCAAAATGACTACGCGAGATGCCAGGCAATAAAGTTAGCAAGGACCAAATCACAAAGGTTATATATTCCATCCACTCTATGGACCACGTAGTCAACTCACCATGTGGAATCGCCAACACTCATCCTCCCGCCCCGATAGACTCTGATAGAAGCAAAATACATAGACCATACGTACAACTCAGCAGCAATTGACCTTAAGCCCTGCCGCACACTAGGCAACTCTGTCGTCGCGAACGAGTCGCACAAAATTTCACTCATGCTTTCTTATGAAACACCGCATACTAGGGCACTTGGTCGCAGTGACACGATTTACTTGTAGAGAGAATCATTTCCGAAGCCGACTTGGCAGAGAGAGTCAAAATGGCTTTTCATGCACTCTTAAGAAGCACCGCACGCTAGGCGACTTGGTCACGTGATTCTGAGCAGGGTTGACAGATGTTTTCAATGCCGATCTCTTATTGCCATGACGTAAGAGGAACTGATGGAAGGAAAAGTCAGGTATATAATCTATCTTTGTTTAGAAAAATGATTTAGAAATATTTCCATGAAGTAAGGTTGATCAATATCGAGTGGCAAATATACGTTCGGCTTTTGAAAAACTTATTTCTGAATCAATACTTGAAGAAAGTTAATTTCATTCTTTGATTATTTGAAGCCGAGTCAAATTCCAACTCTCTCCTTCTCCTCTTTCTTTTCTCATTACCTTTGATTAATATTATGTTCAAGGTATTGTTCAAATTAGGCTGAGATCTCTGATAATTCGGCGATATTTTACTTACAAGGGCTGCTACACACTTCATCTGACGAGTACAAGGGTTTTTGGACGAACTACTCCAGAAAGAACACGACATGAACTACTGTCTTTCAAATAACAATTGTTGACTGCACAGGGCTAATACCTTGTGTTTCTGACACGATAAGCAGGATAAATTCGTGCACCCCAGACATAAATCTTATATAAATGTGTATTATTTCTTGTAATAAATGGAATCCAGACACAGTGTACATTCTGGCAAATCTTTTGAGTCTCGCTCGGTTATAAAATTAGCTGGAACTCGGTAACTACCTGTTCATGTTTTTTATGTCGATGATATTCAGTAAATTGGACGAATTAGTCATTATTAAGTTGAATATGTCACAAAATGACTTATTATATATCTGCTGAACGTATATTATTATCGATGTCATCCATATTTAACACTAGGTATCCGAACTTTTTAAAATACAATATAATATCTTTATTTGAATGATTTATGATCATTAACTCTCGGAACGTCAAGATTGGATCAAATTGACACATGCAGTCCAAATATTATTTTTTGTCCATTGGTCATTACATGGATTTGTGAAATTTTGTGTATTCTTCACGTATGTGTCCAGAAATCTTTGAAGAAAATGTGACCTGAAACTCATTTATTTATAGTGTAAGGGTTTGGAAAAAATCGATCATGGGTCAATTTGACCTAATCTTCGTGTTTTGCGTAATTATTTCTAAATTGCATTATGCATTCAAATAATAAGTTGTTTTCAATTCAAAGGATCACACGTCTCTTTACAAACGACCTACAATTTATAATGTCTCAATTTTGCAGGTAGTTGTACTAGTCACAGCAACCATTGCAAACGTCAGTTGCCCTCTGTTGAGTTACGCATCAGTGTGACTCTGTTTGTATGAGTCAGTAATATTATAATCGTGATCATGGCACAAAACTGGCCAGGGCCATCACTCTCTATGAATGATGTTAAAAAAATTATAGTAGACTTCATATTTTTTATATTTAGTACTTTATATCTGAGAATAGTAAGAAATTAATTGCATCTTTAGTTTTGTGCATCCATGCGAATGGGTACAAGGTTATTATATGATGTATTATTTTTTCTCTATTTTCTTTATCTTGTAGTATCTACTCGGAAAATAAATACAATACAATGAATAAACACATATCCCAAAATATCTTTATTCTGAACAAGTACTTTATTTGACAAGAGACAATATACATGGGTAAAAATGACCCATCTCGGGGTTCCGTGTGATGAAATTATCTTGGAGTTCCGAGGGTTAATAAACAAGTGAGAATGGTGTTACGTACAATAAAATTTTCACTGAAATAATGCATTATCTTACCAGTGTTGGCAGTTGGATCCACATAAATGATACTTCTGCACGTATGTCTCTGGTTGAGTTAATGTAGAGTTCATCCTTTCCAGGTTGTCTGCAAAATGGACCATTTGTAAATGCTCATTGTTGGAAATAAAGAAAGGGAGTAGAGAACTGGTCCATCCTCTACTATTGCATTAAGTACGTTCGGATTTTCTTATGAACAAAGGTGCGAATGGAAATGTTACATAAGTTGTTATTTTGTTTTATTATTTCTAATGTAAACTAACCTAGCTTTCCTTTTTTGAAATCGAATACATAAGTTGGACCAGTTTTCTAAAGACTTCCCGGAAATAACATACAAGAATGAAAATAATAATTTCCAAATTAAGCTAAATTTTATAGTTCACAGTATGAAACGAGTAAAATGAAAAATCACATAATTTTCTTAGCACTTTGGAATAGTTTTCTTGGGCAGTGATTTCAAATGAAGATCTAATGAAATGAACGTGCTCTGTCCATTTTATTGATTTTACAGGAGAGCGTTTTAAAAGTTCAGTTAGCATCGCTTACACAGGTACATAAAATAAGCATTTGATTGTAATAGTAAGACTATGCATGTTATCTTCATGCTTGATTGCTTGGTTAAAAGGCCCTTCAAAGAGCTTTCAGATAGTGTTATTATTTTGACCAAAAGTGGACACTACAGGTTCTTTTCCTGTGGCTTTCAAATGATTGTTTCTTTCTTATCAGATACGTTTTAATACGTTACCAAGGACGGCTCTAGTAAACGAAAGGTTAAAGAAAAAAATTTAAGAAGCACAAATCCTACAAGTAATGCAATATTCCCCAAGATTTTTAAGTCCTTGCATTTTCTAAAATGAAGTTCCATCAAACCTTGTTACTCGCGAACTAATTTTGTCGATTTTTATATTTTTTTCAGCCTGGTTGGAACCTAACTCCTTGAAAAATGTTTCCTTGAAAAATCCCATAAGTAAAGTCGGATTTCTGCACCCTGAGGAAAAGAACAATAACTTACCTGGGACATTACAGTTAGTCAGAAACATAATCCCCATCGGACTCCACACCACTCTATCACCTATTAACCAGTTGTTGAATCACCTGTTGAAGGAAGTCACCGGTTCTGAATTCAAAGAATTGGAACACTGTTCGTCGCACGTCATCCTCATTTTACAGTGTTTTCCCGGAAAATGTGTATTCGGAGGCGGTGAAAAAGATCTGGTGGAAGTGTAGTCTGTTGGTGGAAGATCTGGTGAAAACGCCACAATGGAGGTTTTTTCCCAGCCACTTTCATCAATATTAGTACAGGTGTTACTTGCCGTGTTAGCACCGTGGATGAGCATACCTTGACATTAACCAGAGCAGGACGTTCCTACAAAAATGTAGTCCGTAGGTGTCCAAGATACAGACAATAGACATATGCATCGATGGTCTGGTTACATTGCAAAAGCTCAAAATGGATTATTTCACGGATATCCCACCAAACACTCAACATCACTTTGCAGGGGTGAAGATCCTGTTCTGGCGCAGTTCTTGCACCTCCCACCTTTAGGTACCCATGCTATTTACGTGTAATGTCATGGTAGGAGACCCACATTTCATCCCCTGTCACAATTCTTCCCAGCAATATTTAGTTCACGTCCGTAACGGGTGAGCAGGGAACTGCAGATGTCAACTTGCTGCTGCTGGTTCTGTTGTGGCATTAACGCATGGGGTACCCATTTTCCGAGTTTCGACATGTACTCAAGGTCTTTCAGATGACGATAAAAGGCCGAATGGGTGACATCGAATTTGCTGGCTACTTCTTCCAGAATTTGAATTGGATTTACCTCCTCCACTGCTCGCAGGGCATCGTTGTCCAGCTGCACGGGTCTCCCTTTTCGTGGCTTATCGCTGAGGCTGGTGTTCCCAGACCGAAATCTCTGGTACTTTCGCACATCCGCAGCAGCCTGACCATGTACGACATTGACGCGTGCAGCTGCGCTGGCTGGATGTTCTTGGTTTAATTCATACAGCATGACGTGCCATATGTGGTCCTCCGACACTGCCGTGATCAAACACAAGCCACACTTCAAATCGTGGATTATACCGTTCTCCTGCTGCACACTGGTGCACAATTAAAGGTCTTATATGACTTAGCTATGGAACGTGTCGTCTACTTCACTATTCGCTCGTCACATGGCATCATAGTAGCGGTTTTCACACATACGACATTATTTATGGCCTAACCGACACAAAATCTAATTATATCTTCAGCTTACGTTAATATTAGATAAAATATAATATCGTAACTGAAGCAAATTTTCGAAACGCCATCTAACTCACTGCAACCTTTACAGAGTCAACAAGCAACTAGATATTGTTAGAGGCTAAAACTGAGTTCATGTTTACTCCTTCAAAACTTCCAAATTATCTTTAACTATGTGTATTTGTCGTAACTTACATGATTTTGGATGGATCAAGTAAAACACAGCTAAAGCTCCCTGATGTGACGTTTCTGAAGGAGGAACAACAGTCAAAGGGTATTCCATCGGCTGAACAATTGATGAACATTATTTCACATGGTCTGTAAAGTGTTAACGAACATTTAAAAATGTTATTTTTTTATTTGTTTCTGTTGTTTGCTCATTAGAAATATAATTCAATTTATATCAACATTTTATGTGGGGAAATTAAAACTACTGCAATAATACTAACGTATACAATACCATTTATGTAGCTAAACTCTAACGTTGTGTTCATCATTTGAAGCTAATAACATATACTGGCAAAGATCTAAACTTTACAAATGATTATTCATCTTATTAACACTACAAATTCTTCACACTCTACAGTCTAGGCTAAATTGAGCTACAATTTTCTATGAACATTTATATTTTGTGCAAAAGATTTATTAAAGAATCAATATTAAAGCAAGGAACTAGAAGTCTTTTGTTTCAACAGTGCAATTTAAAATGGCTTTTTCAATTAAATGAATTAAAGGTACAGATCTCTTCTTTCTCTCACATGTTCTAACATCTCTTTCTGTTGTGTTTTCGCTTCACAAAAGTTAAAAGTTTCACCTTAGTTTCCTTACCTCATGTGATTCCATCACTTTACAACCTCTTTAGTAACTTAGCGATTACTGTTAGTACAATTGCTTTTAGCAGCATTAATACTGATGGGTTACATAAACGGTCAGTTATGGTTCGTTCATTCACGTAATAGTGAAGCGCTGTCGAACTGCCAGACCTGCCATCTTAAGATGGACAAAATCTACGAAGAAGCCCAATAAAATGATGTCAGAGTTCCACGTGGTCCAATTCACAGGAGCCACACATCTTTCGTTCAGAAGTGATATAGATAAGTGAGTGTTTTTCTTGTGTTCGGCTGGTAATTCACCAAAAGCAAAATGCTGCCAGACGCTTGTGAGTCGACGTCTGAAACATGCGAAAGAGGTGAATCGCAGATGGAAAAGTGGTGGCGTACACCAAGTTCATATTTGAGCGGCAATAAGACGTCAACTCAGCGTTATTTTAAGGTACCTGAAGGTGTGGCGGTATATAGCAAGAAGACCAACGTTGTGGTAACAGAACAAGAAGTGAGATCACATTGACAGTCGCCACCGGCCCAACTCGACGGCCCGAAGGCGGAATAGCTTAAAAACTGGATGAAAATCCGACTGCGACCTAACTTTTGCCCCCAAAATCTCACCATCGTCCGGTCTTCGTTTTGCTTATGGGATGGTAATCACAGTTAAAGGGATACGTACGTGAAAGGTCAAACATGGGAATCACAAACACCATTATGTTATCTATACCCTGAACCATGGTTTAAAAAGTATGCAAAATCTTCGCTCCACGGCCGCCAATCAAAAGATTTGGCCCTAGTGATTATTAACTCCAAATCCTCAAATTTACCTGTATCAAGACAGTGCTCTCGCTCACCGCTGTTCTGTATTTTATCTTAGTACTACGAATGCATTATTTTCTATATATTTTCGGCATGTCCGTCGTGCGTACTGGAGCTTGGTTCATACTACACCGCCATAGCTGTGTGAGTGTGCAATAAAATTCTACGTTCGCCGTCGCCGTTCAAATTCTCCTTCACTGCAACGCATAGCCGTGTTCTTCTCTTAATCGGCTTTTTAGGCTGTGTTCCTGGCAGACAGATGGGACTTGCCAGGATAATGGTGCATTATTATGTAACATGCAACGTCAATAAAACATATTGTATGAGGCCACCACTGATTAATTCAAATGGCCATTCAATTTTCTTTGATTGGCCTCACTGTCCACCAAATTTTCAATAACTTTCTAAACACTGCCGTTAACGATTTTAAACTGAAAGCGAATGCTAGTGCAGCGGTAAAATGATATGACAGGCATTTGGTAGAGATATGGTAACAAATTTATGAACGGCTATGAATCCGTCAAGGACGTCCCACAAGTCATAGATAACGAGACGCTGAAGGTGTCTATTGATCTTGAGCATTAGTAGAGACATTCAATTGTGGTACGGAAATCATATGACAACGCCAATATCACCTTGGAAAACTGTAGAAATTGGGACGATAGTCTCCACATGAGTTGACTGTGGATTGAAAAGTGACAAGAACAAATGCCTGAGTTTCGTTGTTGTCTCGTCAGTGGAAGGATCCATTTGTTGACAAAGTACTGACCTGCGATAATAAGTTAATTCTTACGACGCCCCATGGCGCCATTATCTTGTTCGCATCAAACGCATCTCGTCGCAACAGACGAAACAATCACTGGATCAACAAATGTTATGCTTTATGTTGGATGGTCCGCTCGGTATATCGTGAATCGCGAACTGCTAACTGATCAGACAATCAAGGCAACAGTGTTCTCCCATCAATTCAATCGTGTGCATAAAAACTGAAAACCGTGGAGCCAGAGCTTGTGAAACTAAGAGGTTATTCTGTTACATGACAACGTAATCAACTCTGACATCATTTGACATGGTTTTGCAAATAGTAGTGCAACCGCGATTTTCCCCTGACGTTGTGCAAAGATAGTGATGAACCACCGATCCAGTTCTATCTTCAGGGCTTTCAGTCTGTTCTCCGCCAAGGGAGAACTACAACTACCATAACTGCTACGATGCGTTAGCACAAGAAAAATTGAGGAATGAAGCGCTACACGCTTTCGAAGGAAAGCCATGGTGCATTGCTAGCAGTTCCCGGAATGAAGCTCTCATGTTGACACTGAGTAAAGCAATAAATGGCACTACTACACTTGAATGATGTTTCATTAAATTTCTAATCTTTATCTTATCAAATGTTACATCAATCTGTTGTTATAAATTGTTTTTTTGCATTTGGACCATTACGAATTTAAATTTTCTGATACTAAGTCAATGTAAATTAATGTATAATGACATTTTTTTTTTAGATATTTATCTTCATTTTCAACTTTTCCTTGCTATTATTCCCTATCTAATTTATAAATCGAGGATAACAATACTTAAACCGAGTGTGTGGAAGAAATGAATTAAATACATACACTTTCGTCCAGTTGAAAGTTCCATAAATGCAATTACTGAAGACACCAGGGCTTGATTTGGATGATTCGAAATCCGTTTCTATTTCGTATGCAACTGATTTGTGGCGATAAATATCATATAGATGAAAGGAGATAAGAACAGCTGTTATTAGAGCGATTATCCACACTGAGAACAAAATGAATCTATAAAGTAAAAATAGGAAATATATTAGCTCATTATCCACTAAGAGAATTCATTGAACTTAATGCGTAAAATGAAGAGATAGATATAAAGTGATTTATAGTTTTAACGGAAAATATTTCAATTTGTACCATTGACTCAGATAATATGGACCGTGTATTTATGTTGAAAATACACAATATGACACACAGAAAATACTTCATATTGATGGTTGGTTTAGATGTAATATAATTTGTATAATTATGTTTGCATACATCCTTGTTATTTAAGTTTGTGGTTTGATTTTTTGTTATTTGTAAACTAATATTTGGTTTGTATTTGTTGTTGCTTGGTTTCCATGTCACATTGATGGATCATTGTCAAATAATTCAGAAGTACGTTACACCTGTTGATGAGATAAAATATGTAAACCTTTCCTTTATAATATTGTTAACGGACTTGTAACGTTCTACGGAAAAAGTTAGTCGCATTACGCATTTACCTATCACATTTAGATGAAATATTGTATTTACCCAGTTTTACCTTATTTTCTCTTAAATTGAAATCGTTACAGTGATTCATATATTTTTTTCTTCAGAGGTTTCTTGAATGTATAAAATCTGTTATGTTCTCACCCGAGAATATTGATACATTGCACTACTGAAATGTCTAGTATATACCCATTATGTAAGTGCGTGCGGTACATTATTTTCCCCAACCTTACAGAAACTCTGGGAGTTACTACAATCACAAAACTTGTTTATTTTACTAGAATATATTGTTTATATTTGCAGATAAACTTTACAGCAATGTCAGATTAAATGTAATTAAGGTCTTATATATTGTGATGTCAAGTTAACTTTCCTCTTTTTGTAGTGAAAATATTTCTTCACATTTCAATTGATTTTCTTCACATTTCACAATAAGTGAAAATATTTCTTCACATTTCAATTGATTCTTTCAAAGAATGAACGGTACTAATATGACCATATTGTATGAGGCATCGCGAGGTCAACAGATGAATTGATACAATATCAATTGTTTTAACCAGTTTTCCTCACGTAATTATAATACACTGACCCAGCAGGTAGAAGTCATGGATGCAGCAGGCCTTCCAGCGCTCAGTCATACTGTTATTTTTTTATTATTAAACATGAATTAATAATATTTTCTGAGAAAGCTTTATGCATTTCAAACTATAACAAAAATGTACGTTATTCAAAAATTATGTGGACAAAAGATGTAAATAAGTTCGTAAGATAAATATTCTTCAGCATAATTAATTAACATGAACAATATCCGTTAATTCTACTTACTTTATACTCCAATGAAGTGATGAATGACCCAGAATTTTAACACCATCAAGACCTGTATATTTGGAGTATTCAACAACTGCTTTCCAGAATTCTCTAAACACTTGCCTTGAAAGGAAAAGACATTCTGAAATTTTAATAGCATGTTTCGAGCTGGCAATATTTCACGTTAGAAATATTATTTGAATGAATTTTAGTTACATATAATTTCTCGATAATCTTGTGGTAAGGGGAAATTAATTTGCTTTTACACTAAGCTTATTTAACTTATTAGGTTTGAAGGTGTTCTAAAATAGTAAGAAAAATGTTAACAATATCAAGATATCTTTGATATTCTAATAACACACTTTTCTATCTTCAAAGTCGTGATAAAGTATACACAGAAACTAATGCTGCCAAAGCATCAACAGAGATGCTATGTCTGATGAAGATTGGTATTACGACATCGAAACTGTTACGAACCTTCTTTATTGTTAATTTGTTTCCATACATTATCAGCACTGTGTTCTGTATATGACTAGGTATATTATCGTAAAATATATTTAAACTTTGCGTTTCTAAGAGAACCTTATGTATATAAAATTAGGGCATAACTATAAATTACCACTTAACTATTCATGTATTATATAACAGCACCGGAAATGAGTATCGCATTCAAATTTCCAATGTCTAGAAATTTACCTCAAATATAAATCTATTGCAGTGAGTTATTTCCACGCTACTGTGCTATTTGATACGTAATAATATACGATATTGTGGTTCTTATGACCTCTTCACTGCATTTTTGATCATTGCATCCTAGAATCAAAACTTGACAACAAATGTAAGAGAAATTACAAAATGAATTCAATAACAGTATGACAATTTTAGCACTTTGTGAAACAATCTATATTTGGGAATTATTTGCTTCCAGTCATTCACTCAATAAAGGATAAACTATAAAGCAAAGTAATTGATTTGACTCGGTTGTAAAGCGGTTAATTTACTAGTGAATTTACTACGATTAGCATAACATAAAGCAAAGAAAAAAAATCCACGATACACAAAAGGAAAATATATTCAGAAAAGATAGCACAAATAGACAACAGAAAAATGACAAGTGAATTTATAACCAAAGCTGTTACATATCCCAAAAGAAGAAATAAAACATTGAACCTAAATTTCGAGGTGTTTATATTTAGATTTCGTGTAAGAGTTTAATTCTCTTTACCATTTCATTATTTTAATGTTTAAAACGTGGTTAATAGACTCTAGGAAGCTTATTTTCTTTTCAGTTCCCACGACGAACTCGAAAAAATGTCCATTCTATTTTATATTAAGAGGTTTTACCAAATCATTTGTGGTTTTACCAAATCATGTGTAAGAACGCTTATTACCTTAGTGTTCCTTTACATTTTGGTGTAGTGCTTGTACGGTTATCGTTTCTTAGCTGCAACGCCGAAGGAACGGATCTTTGCATGAATATCACTTTATAGTTCATTCTTGCTGTATAAGTTCTTCGTCCAAGCCGAGTAGGTGGTTCTCTCAAGTATTGCACTGCACCACCATTGTTCATGACTCTTTTAGAATTTTTGCATCCTCCACATCCAAAATAGGCCGCAAGTACAGTGAAGAAAGAGATAAGTTCTACAATTGAGAAAAAGCTGCATCCAAAGAAGAGACCACTGACGCCTCCCAGAGATACTGCAATAAAATCAACATTAAAACATCAGCAATCATACATTTTTCTCATCAATTTCAACTCTTCATAAGTATAAGAATGAGGGATCTATTCAAACGATTAAATTTTAAAACGAGAGTTCCGACTTCGGAAGCACATCAGTATCGGCTGATATCAATAACGGACGATTGCGATATTGATCAAGGTCGTTATCCGAGATCGATCGTTAACGAATTAGCCGTTTATCAGAAACAGATGTCGATCGGTCTCGAAAATCGATAATGATCCCTACCGGAAAGCATCTTCCGATATTCATCGATATCGTCCAACGATATTGACTACTGTTGAAGAACGTTATCGAGTGTTAACGAATTTAACAAATTCTGAATATTGATGTATATCGGAGAACGATGCTGTTAATGGGTATCCCACGGTTACATTTTCAGACAGTAATATTTATTTTAACTTCGTATTTTAATCTGCCAACTTCCCCCTTTTTTTCTGGTTCAAATACAACATGATTGTTAATTTTAGGAATAGCATTCGATGTCGAAATAACGTACTGCGCCAAGTTCGATCAATATAGGTGCAGTACGGCTAACTATGATTGATAGCCGCGTTGTTGAACCAGTATTGGCCCGTTCCCGGTACGCTATCTTTGTGGTACTAGGAGAAAATCGTAATGATTTAAGTTTGAGTGATAGTTTGAGCTATCGGAAAGAAATGTTATTTCTTTCTGATTAAATTTACATATCGTGACATTTTCCTCTTGGCGCTCAATACAGTACTAGTGTCTCAACATAGAAAATCCTATTTTGTACTCCTGTTGTAACAACACTTAACAGCACGTACAAATACGATAAAACACCTAACCTGACTTCTCCAACGTAACCTAACCAACGGTAATTAATGTTTGTAAAAGAATCAAATGCATATAGATGTTTACGAACTACACTGACTAAGTTCTGGATATGATTCCTCATATCAAAAGAAGAAAATTCCTGTGTCAAATAATTGAAATAGGCTTATTCATAATTTCCGAGCTACAGGCTGCCGGAAGCGAGGGGAAATCAATTTTAGAGCTTTATATTTCTAACACGACGAACGGTAAAGCTGATGGGTTATAGTACCGTCAAAGACTTTAAGCCTGCTCTATTTGAAATGCATGTTTCAAAATTCCACAATGACTGCGTAAGGAATTCTTCAAAGGAAGTAGGGACTTTCAGACCATTTCTGAAGTAGAAGAGGTAAGTCGAAATGAGCATGAACTATACGATTCCTGTTTGAGAAAAGATGTCATACGTCATCCTCAGCATGCAATCGGGCAATGATATTCAGTCTGTTTCATAACAAATAAAAATTTGCATGCAGTATGCAATTCTTATTCCTACTCAGTAGCGTATTTGCATATTTCCTGCCCCTAGGACAGCAGACAGTTGCGCCCCTCGTATTTAAGAAACAAGGCGATTTACACGAATCTATTTATACCGTAAATTCGTAATATAGCACTATATTACTTGATAAAATAATTATGTAAAAGGACATTTGTTTGTATTTCAGAATACAAAGACACGAACATCAAAAACAGAATAGAAAAGCTGCACCGTTTCGGTGAAGCTGTAATGTCCCACGAGCTGCTCCAACGAAAGTAGGTAGACTCATCAGCATACCAGGGGAACGCGGCACCGTGTTGCAAGAAGGGGGCTCACCAAAACTCAAAGTTGGCAAACCCACCCTGAAGACAAGCCGACATTACGCCACAAGAGAAGGCACAAAACAAAAGATAAAACATTATACAAGGGCACTAAACTCTGAGGAGGTTGCAAATACCTTCGCCGAGCGAGTATCAACAAGTAGAATATTCTAGGTCATTTGGGCGAGTCATAAAAGTAGGCAACATGGCCTCTCCCTAGCATCGGTTCTTTCTGAACATCTTCTCTTCTGTTATTTGAACCCGCTTTGTAGGGGCCCGTTTTCGGTTGGTCGCAACATATATTACCCTCTCCCTTTTTATAAGTCTTCTTTCTCTTTTTGTTCATGTTTTGTAGGCGATATTTTTCGTCTTCAACTTTCTTCAAAGAGTTTTATTTGTCCAGATGACAATGAAGATTTGCCGTACAGAACATCCCTTTCATTGTTGTTTGGCGGTATTTTATTTTTATCGTTTCTTCATTTTAATACTGAATATTTCTTTGCATATTTTATTACATTATTATCTTCAACAGTTTTTCTTTCGTTGAAAATCTTTAAAACCAAACATAAAGATATGATTGTTGTTTTATTTTCGTTGAAATTCAGGTGGTTAACCCACTCCTTCTTTCCGCTCTTCCTTCAGTTTTGATTCTCTTCGCTAATTGGCTGAGGCCATTCAGTAGTTAGGACTTGGTCGTCGAGTAGGAAAAACTGCAATAAAAAGGCTGTCTTTGGAAATTTTATTTAAAACAAATTATAAAGAAGCCAATGCTTAAAGAGTACGATAAAATGTACAGTAGCTGGGTACTGGTAAATTCCCAAAACTTTGGGGTAGCTGCTTTCCCCTTTTCCTTATAAAAGAAGCTGTGAATGGAATTGCTGCACTTTGGTGTCTCTCACCCTCCATATTGGCATGAACCAGGAGTGGACGAGAACGAGCAACATAACAGTGGTTTGTTCGTGTAAAGTGGTGTCCATCAGGTTGTGAGATGATAATTGTGTGTGCAGTGGTTTCTTCTAGTTTTTCTGAAACAAATTAAATATAATCTTAGTGTGGCTTGATACCCTCTTTCTATGTGTGTGCAAGTATTCAGTACTTTCTTCAGTATCAAGTTGGTGTGTTTTATCTGTGTAGTGATGTGCACCGCAAGGATGTCTACTTAATTTGGTAGGCTTCGATGCCAGTTATCTAAATTCAGGTATGCATGTTTAATGTCTTGAAATTCCTCTTTCTCTGCCAGAAACCCTAGTCTGCTTCACCTACGCTGTGATAGCAAAATTTCAGCACTGTAAATTTTGGTTAGTATGTTGAAATATTTTTACCTTGCACTATATTCGATACGACCTTTCATGTGACCTGAAGGGAGGGAGGGTACCTACCCATCAGCACCTTAAATCAGCCACATGGAAGACAGAACATACACTAGTCTAGTACAAAAAGCATGCATGTAAGAAGCCGGAAAGAAGTGCCCAAACTTAGAAAGTTGGCAAAATCAGAAAGCTAAAACACGAAGAAAAGTTTCCTCTAGAAAGGGGGGACGCAGGCGAGAACATCCCGCAAGAAATCAGAACACAAGAGTATTTTAGTGAACTAACACAACTAACCCCTAAAAATAGTAGAAGGCTCAACACTGTCGCGCACTAGTTAATATAAAACACGAAAAATTTGACGCACTGATTTATTTGACTACACTCTAGAAATTGCTGAGGCATTGGATCAAATATCAAACTTTAACTTCATCTGCAATTACTTTCTCACATATAGTTGAAATAACACTTTGCGGACTGAAATAGCGAAAGGTTTTGAACCTTTCCAGCAATACCACAGTGATGGAAATATACCTACATCATAATGAAACCCTTGACACAAGAAATATCTGGTAAAAGTGTAGTTTATTTTACTCAAATATGACAAACGGAAGGCAAAAGACTGATTGCTGAATTTGCTTGAAAAAAAAGTTTCGTACGAGAATCTCTTGCACATCAAAATGAGCATTGAAGATGCTGTCAATTTCACATAACAAAAGTATAATTTAATAATATACAGAAAAGTTCTGTCCAAGTACAGAAAATATAATTCACATACCTATTTTCCAGAAGAAATAAGTTACTCAGTTTTTAAAACGTAGTAGACATTCTAAACTCTAGCCCAGTTAAATCAAAATTTCTACAATTACTAAAGAATAACATTTCTTTCTACGGAAAACATTTTCTATTTTACAATATAGCTAGCGGGCAGCAATTTAGTTTGATATTCCAAAACGTTGCTAAAACATTACGTCTGCCTAACCTTCAATACGGTTAATACAATCATGGGTTTACTAGAGTTGGGTTAGGTATTACATTACAATACGAGTTTCCATGAGCTGATTGACTTACCGGTGTGCGTACGTAACGAAGTTTTAAGCTTTGCAAACTACCAAAATAAAACAGTGAAACCGTTGAAACTCATAGTTAACAAAACATGTACATGTTGTAGTAATTTCGTGCAATTTAAACATACCAGTACCAAAAGAGCGAACACAAATGCTGAGTGGAAAAATAACGTGCATATCAAAGGTCGTATCGAATGTAGTGCAAGGTAAAAATATTTCAACATACAAACCAAAATTTACAGTGCTGAAATTTTGCTATCAGAACGTAGGTGAGACACACTTGGGTTTCTGGCAGAGAAAGAGGAATTTCAAGACATTAAACATGCATACCTGAATTTAGATAACCGGCACCGAAGCCTACCAAACTAAGCAGACATCCTTGCGGTGCACATCACTACACAGATAAAACACACCAATTTGATACTGAAGAAAGCACTGAATACTTACACACACACAGAAAAGAAAGTATCAAGCCACACTGAGATTATATTTTATTTATTTCAGAAAAAACTAGAAGAAACCACTGCACACACAATTATCACCTCACAAGCTGATGGACACCACTTTACACAAACAAACCACTGTTAAGTTGCTCGTTCTCGTCCGCTCCTGGTTCAAGCCAATATGGAGGGTGAGAGACACCAAAGTGCAGCAATTCCATTCACAGCTTCTTTTATAAGGAAAAGGGAACAAGCAGCTACCCCAAAGTTTTGGGAATTTACCAGTACCCAGCTACTGTACATTTTATCATACTCTTTAAACAGTGGCTGCTTTATAATTTGCTTTTAAATAATATTTCTGATGACAGCCTGTTTATTGCAGTTTTTCCTACTCGACGACCAAGTTCTAACTACTGAATGGCCTCAGGCAATTAGCGAAGAGAATCAAAACAGAAGGAAGAGCTGAAAGGGGGAGTGGCTTAACCAGCTGAATTTTAACGAAAATAAAACAACAATCATATCTTTATGTTTGTTTTTGAAGATTTTCAACGAAAGAAAAAATGTTGAAGATGGTAATGTAATAAAATATGCAAAAAATATTTAGTATTAAAATGAAGAAACAATAAAGATAAAATCCCGCCAGACAACAATGAAAGGGATGTTCTTTATGGATAATCTTTATTGTCACTTGGACAAATAAAACTCTTTGAAGAAAGTTGAAGACGAAAAATATCATCGACAAAGCACGAACAAAAAAGGAGAATGAAGACTCAGAAAAAAGGGAGAGAGCAATATATGTTGCTACCAAGCAAAAATGGGCCCCTACAAAGCGTGTTCAAATAATAGAAGAGATGCTCATTGCTATGTCCCATAGAGCGTATTAAAAATGCAAAATGGTAAGACATAATATCAATAGCAAAAATGCAGTTATAATAAAACACCACTTTATTTAGTATTGGCATTTTCCCAAGATTCGGGATATGATAAACATACCATGACTGTTATATAAATTAGAGCCGAAAAGTGTACGTACACACGACGCGCTTCCAAACGCTATACAAATATTAACACAAATAATTCTCTAAACTTGATATTTTAGTCTGCCAAGTCTTTTTTATGCTTTTTGATTCCAAACATGTTTTCAAAGTTTCAGAAGCAATATTTAATGGTCGAAGTATCGTATCACTCCAATGTTGATCAATATTGATCCTGAACGGTCAACCATAATAAACATCCTCGTTATTAACTGAATATTGGCCCGATATCGGTCCCATATCTTGTGCTACTAAGGATGCTTTCTGAAGCGAAGTAGTGACCTGCAACAATGTATAGCTTATATGAAGATAATATTTTAATTATGAGTAGTTGTTTATTGATGATAAAGTAATAGCTAGTCTGAGTATTATTTGATCAAACTTTATGTATTCAACATACCTAACATTTCCAGCTTCCCAAACACTACATCTCTCTTGTAGCTAACAAATGGGAAGCAAGGCAAACCATAATATAAACCAGGCGGAGCATCTGAAAACCTGGAAGGATAAGCAATTATTATCGCCAACATCAAGACTTTATGGTTGAGTTTATAATTTAAAAGTAATCGTGATGCTCTGAGTTGTGAGGGTTTGAGATGTAACTTAGGAAATGATTACGACTGCGACATAAAGATTTCCTAACCAGATAAGAAAAGTTACGTTACAAAATGATATGAACATCACAAAATGGTATAAACGGCAGTATTGATAATCATAGTGGGCTTAAGAGGGAAAGTATATAAAGAGCATTCGGTGGATGGATAAATAATAAACTCACACTTTTACAGAAGTTAAATATATAATACTATATTAGCCCTTGTATACTAGTCGATGTTATGAAAGTGGTGAGAGATTAAAATAGTGCTGCAGTGGTAAGTAAAGTCACAAATAGTATCTATGTACACAATTTAATTGATTTGAGCACTCGAGATTTGTATAGTGCATCCAGTATTACTAGACAATACTTAAACTAACACTAAAAGTTCAAGCAATCAACGGTAAAGATGTTTACCTTGATATTGGACCATATGCTTACGTATGGATATATCTTATACAGTCTTTAAAATATGATAGTGTTTACATGCACAGTACCTTACATTGAAATTATACAATCCTACCCGACCATTTCAGTAATTTATTGCGCAGATAGAAATTGCGTGCAGCAGATCTACTATTGAGCTAATCATCGTTAGGTTTGTGAGAATAGAAACACACGCAATAAAGTCTTGAAAATTAGTATATCAAAGTTATTATCTGGAATTTTCCCGACATACACCCATAGAAATTAAATGTTTGTTAGTATAAGACAGAACGGCATCTTTAAACACTACATTTTATCATTTTGATTATTACAATATAAATCCAGATAATTACCTTCAGTAGTACAGATTACATTGCAAAGCTCACGATCTACTGCCTTAGCAAAGAAGCGCTCTAATCTTATTGACGTTCACAGGTTCACAGGTAAGTCCAAGAACAAATGAACTATCAAATATTACTATATTGTCCGGGACAAATCACACGTTTCAACTTCAGACAAAATGCATCAGCATCGTGGTCAAGTTATGGGAGAGATACGGAACTTAAAAAAACAGGTAACTGATTGTAAGGTTTGCGCACATTTGAATCAGCATCGTGCCTGTGTTAGATAATGTCCTACGAAGAAAATAATTATTAGATTATATCACCGTACAAAATGCCATCACAATCACCGTAGTATTTCGTAGCAGTTTACAAGGTAGTAGAAAGTTAACTTGCACATTTCGTCCATCGCACAGTCGGTTTCATCAATAACACTATGGAACACTACAATTTCCGCTATTACAAACAATCACAACAATATTCAATTTCTGTAAACTTCTACAAATTTTTAGGCCTTCACCAGATAAATTATTCTTGTAATCCTTATGGGAAACAAGAAAGTCATTGTAAAAACTAAACACAATGAAAGTATTGTAAGCACAAGAGCAAAAGAAATCAAGCTAAACTAGAGTATTGTACCACCGCACAGAAACGCCAAGTGATACAGTAACAACTTCTCTTTAGATATAGGCAGTGCCATAGATTATGTTGGAAAGGAGCAACCTGTAGGACATACAGGTAATAAAACGATTAGCACTAGACTTCTTACTCATACCTCACACAACATTATTAAGAGAGAACACTTAACAAGGGTCTTCATTATGGCAGGATGAGAAAGTACAAGTACATGTACAAAAAATAGCAAGCACAACACATCCTAGAACGGAACCTAAGCAGTCAACAAATGAAAGATCAGGATTCCTAACAAAATATTTTGCATGAAGCAAATCAAGAAAATGGTGTAAACCATAAAAAAATAGAGTAAAGAAAAAATTGGTTCAAGGGCAAACAAATATTAGGAACATGTTGAATCTTCATATGGTAGTAAATCCAATAGATGACCAAACAAAATACACCAAGAAAGACATTTATATGACATATGATATCAAGAAAGAGACAAATGTTGGCTTCACGGCAATGCAAGAGAATAAGAAGTCGGTGCAAAGGAACAAAGAAACGAAGGAAGAAGAAGACAAAGAAGCAGAAGTATTTAGGAAAGAACTAAATGGAAATATGAGAATTCGATTTCCTTTAGAGAATGAAGAAGAAGAAGAAGAGGAAGAAGTTTACACAGAAGAATAAGATTTAGAAGCTAGCAAATGCCTTAGTGATCTAATATTAAGATTTATAATAGTGGAGATATGTGCAGACTTTGTAAGCAGAGAACCTGTTTGTTTAACAGAATGTTACTATTGAACTAACTGATTTTGTTAATCTACCACGGAAGATAAAATATTTTGTTATATTATTTATTTAGTGTTTCCCATACTTACTTACTTACTTCTCGGCACTACAGCTCGGGGGGAGTTTTGGTCTTCTTTGCAAGCAGTCTCCATCTCTTCTTATCTTGAGCCATTTGCTTCCATCGTCTTACTTTCATCTTTTGAAGATCGAACATCACATCATCTATATAACTTCTCTTTGGTCTTCCCACTTTCCGTTTACAGTACAGTTTTCCTTCCATCATTTGGCCTTGCTCCATCTCTCATTCTCTCTACGTGGCCTAACCATCTAATTCGTTGGATTTTGAATTATCTGATCATATTTTGTTTCTTAATTATGTCTTCTAACATATCATTGTACCTCTTTCTCCATATGTTCCTGTCCTTGACTGGCCCATATATTTCCGTAATATTCTCCTCTCGAATATTAATGCGTTTTCTATTTCTACAGTAATTGTCCATGTTTCTGAGGAATGTGTAACCACCGGTCGTATCATTATGTTGTATATTTGCAATTTAGTAGCTCTTGATATTAGTTTACTTTTGAATATTTTTAGTTGGCGTGATATGCTCAGTTCCCTACCTGTATTCTGTCGTGCAAACACGTGCTCATATTATTTCTATTGTCTCTGACGCTTCCGAGATAGTTGAACTTATCTATTCCTTCAAATGATTTCTGACCTATCTTTAGGTTTCTGGGTTTCCTTCTTATTTTAGATGTTGAGATTATCATATCATATCATCATATCCCTTCATTCACTTCTAGACCAATTTTCTTTGTTTCTTGATGTATTTCCTCAAATACCTGCCTCAGTCTTTGTTCGGATCTTGTAACAACTACGTCATCAGCATAGGTACAAATCTGGCTTGATTTTGTGAAAATATTTCCTCTCTGATCTATTTTGTTTATTGTATAATGTAGGGCTATTATGAATAGTGTAGTGGATAATCCATCTCCTTGCTTGACTCCAAATGTAACTTTAAAACTGTTTGTAAGTTGTTGTCCTATTTTAACTTTTGCTTTAGAGTCTCTCATTGTAATTGCTACTAGTCGTATCAGTTTCTTTGGTATTCCTAATGCGTTCATTGCTATTATCAGCTCTTCTCTATTTATATTATCAAAGGCTTGTTTATAATCCACGAATAATATATGTAGATCGAGATAATGTTTTATGTGTTTTCTATCATTTGTCTGACTATGAAGATTTTGTCGATAGTGATTTTATTCTCCCTAAATACACACTGGTACTCTCCTATTAACTTTTCTGTGTATACTTTCAGTTTGTCTTGTATGGTTCCTGTAAATATCTTGTAAGCTACATTAAGCAGTGTTATACCTCTGTAGTTTCCGCAAACTGTTTTGTCCCCTTTCTTAAAAAGTCGGCATATAATTCCTGTTGTCCAGTTTTGTGGTATTCTTTCTTCTTTCCATATTTTCGTGATTAAATTGTAAATATGTTCGACTATGATTTGTCCTCCATATTTAAAAAAATCTCCTATTATTTCATCTTCTCCGGTCGCTTTGTTATTTTGTATTTTGTCTATACGTCTCTTGACTTCTTCTACTGTTGGCGGTTGTACTCGTTACTCCAGTTTCTGTTAAAGCTAGTTCATCCTCCATGATTGTTTGTTACTCTGTGTTATTTATCAGTTCTTCGAAATGCTGTGTCCAACGTTTTAGAACTGTGTTATCCTGTAGTAACAGCCTTCCTTCTTTATTTTTACATCCTGCCGTTCTTGGTTGGAACCTCCATTTTTAACCTGTTCATGGCGCTATAGAACTTCCTCCTTTCATTTTGTTTATTTAATTCCTCAATTTCCTCTAACTGCTTTTTTATATTTTCTTTCTTTTTCTTTCTGCATATTTTATTGGTTGACTACATAGTTCCTTGTACTTCTCGCAGTTCTGTCTTGTTTCTCTCTCAATCATTTTTTTCCTTGCATAATTTGATTTGTATTACATATCTGCATTCTTGGTCGAACCATTCCTCATTGCGTGTATTCTTTGTTGTACTTATTATGTTCTCTGCCGTTTCCTTCATTGCATTTTCTATCCATTTCCATTCTTTATTAATATCCTCTTCTTCTGCATCTTCTCCTAGTTTTCTTCTAGGGCTTCTTTATACTCCTGTATTGTTTTTGCGTCTATGAGTTTATCTATGTCCCATTTTCTTTCTTTGTGATCTTTACGTTCTGCACCAGTCCTATCCTTTCTCTCAATGTTGCTTTGACCAGGTAGTTGTCAGAATCACAATTCGGTCCTCGACAGCTTCTGACATCTATTACTGATGACCCGTATCTACTTGATGAGAGCATATAGTCTATTTGGTTCGTTTCCTGTGTTCCGGACGTTCCTACGTGTATTCATTTATGCGGGAACCATGTACTTTTGATAAGCATTTTATTTCATGCCGCGAACTGTCCTAATAGAATATATTGTTTTCGCTGCTATTTTCGTCTAGTGTGTGGTTTCTTGCGACTTGTTTCTGAAATTCTTCCTTGCCTATTTTAGCATAAAATCACGTGATCGTATTTGGGGATCTCTGCGCATGTACTCTCCAATTTTGTTTTAAATTCTTCTCTTTCTTCTTCCTCTTTATCGTTTGTTGGCACGTATGTTGATAGTACTGTCATGTTCCTGAATTGGCCTTTTATTCTTATCCTGCAGATACTGTCGTCTATGGGTTCATATTCTATTAGGCTGTTCCTTATTTTTCTGTTAATGATGAAACCTGCTCCCTTTTTACGGTTTTCTGTTCAGGTCCACTTTATAGGACTGTGTAATCCTTTTTGTCAATTATTCCTGAACCTGTTCACCTGATTTCTTGAACTGTCAGTATATCTATGCTGTATTTATTCATCTCGTCTATTATTTCCATCATCTTTCCTGCTTGTAGCATTGTTCTGACCTTCCATATCGCAATTGCCAAAGCTTTACTCCTTTTGCATTGATTTGGTCGATCTCCGTTATATGTTATGTCGTTCCGAGGCTGCTTGCTGGGTTTCGTAACCATTGTCTTTTTCCGGTGTGAGGTTGTTATCCTCACGCCCAACCCGCAATCTGGGGGACCAGGAGTTTTTTGTCGGAGTCTTCTTCACTTTGCTTTTGTAGATCCTTCTACCAACTGCAAGGCAGCAGTGTTTTTCTTCTCGGGGTTGTCTATCTTATTCGATTGTCCGCGGATTCGTCAGATTTCTCTGCTTATTTCACAGCTGACCCTCATATCTGTGAAAATTTCCACAATCCGCAACCCGTGGACGCACCTGATCGTAGTCGGCACTGCGTGGCCTAATTGACCCGGGAGTGTTTCCCATTCTTGCATTTATTATCTTGTGAGTAGATTGTAACATTAAGAGAGACGAAAGTGAAAGGAAAATCTCTAATGCAACTGATAAGAATTCAATTTGAAAGTTTAGTAGATTAAGTTATATTTAGAAGGGAGAATGACTTGGGAAGTTAAATATATAATATTAGTCTTTGGACACAAGCCAAAACTCTGAGAATATTGACAAACTCCGAGTGTTTCATTTATTAAAAAAACCTCAATTGTTAGTTTACATATATTGAAAATATATCGCAAACATGAAAGGAACATTCAACACAACTTCCCAGAATAATTATTTCTAATGTTTTACGGCAAGTATATCATATAATTTATATAATACTGTGCTGTGAGATTGCAAGTGGATATTTGATTTAAGTGAAAATTGAATTCTTATTTAAAGCATTTAGACAACTTTCGCTCAGGCCGTTATGGGAAGTGTTTGAGCAAATATTCTCATTAATACAAAGTGCTTGGCCAAGTTATTAAGATCACATGTGAAAATCCGTGTTTCATATGGTGTATTCAATATTAACGAGAAATATATTAGATGTCACTTGAAGACTTAAGCAATAAATTATACTGATAGTTACCTCGGAATTACAAAATACCATTACGATTGGTTGTATTAACCAGGGTTGCATACAAATCTTCTTTTCAGTAATTAATTTTTTTGCGTGACCCACAAACCAAACATCAAAGTGTAGTTAAATATCAACAGTTCTACCTAAATCCGCATAAATCTACAATATCCTTTGCTTTTACACCAATCTACGTGTTAATTCTCAGCCTTAGAATATGTATGTACTTACGATTCTCTAGAAGCGAATGTTGTTTCATAATTCTCTTCGTAACATGAAGGGTAGCAGGTACAATCTTCTTCATCGTAGTCAAACGCCTGTGCTATAAAAGAAATATTATTAGATTGGTACAGATTTTTTATAGATTAGAAATCTGCATATTTCAGACAAAACTAATATAGACCTACTTTCACACACTACACAACATCGTGGTAAATAATTTCATTGTAATTCAATATAAATATAACATAATGTACTTACAAGACAAATTTTCAGCAAAGCAAACAAGACCCTCTCTGTCACATTCATGGTAGTTTCCTGTAAAATAATTGAAATTTTTGTATAGCTTATGACAGGTAACTAAAGAAAAGTTGAACATTAGCACACTGAAAACAATACATTTATTTCATACCTTTTGTTGTTCTCATGCCCCCTTAAACTGTCTTAGTTCCGTACAGAGGAACTGAAAATTATGTTTGTGAAGTGTACCAGAAGGTTTGTGAAGTGATCATGTCTTCTTAAAGATGATTTTGAACACTTGTGAACATCTTTTTCTATGCCTGCTTTTATTAATCACTATTGCATGCTTTTCTTTCTAAATAAGTTTTGATGAAACTCAGTTTCATATAACAAGAGAAGTGACGAGTTTAGTGTATATTCGGTAGCTGGTTAAGAAACTAAGCCACCACTAAGACGACCACGTTCTGTAATGTACATTTTATTGTTACATTTCACTTTTTATTTTTTTATTTGCCTTTTGTTTGCTATCAATATATGTTACTGAAAACTGAAAACATTTGGAAAGAATGAGAGCAGATTTTGTTATTGTCGTCAGAGCCGTATAACGGCAGAATGTTGAATTATAACGCTGAACATGATGTGATCCGCTATCAGCGAACAAGGTTGGCAAGATGGCGGCTTACTAGAAGAAATCTGCTGAAATCTCTTGAGTATTTTTTACAACATTCCCAAGTTTTTTCGACCTTTCTTTCCTTCAAGAAAATTTACTTAGTAGTGTTATTAAGTGTTCCAGTGTAGTGATATAATAGTTTTACATCAAGGAAATCTAAAAGTAACTGTGATAATAACATCAAATACCACAGTAACAAGAGAGTTAAGTGTGACTGATAGCCATGGCGGACAGAAACCATAGCAACCAATAAATAACTGACCTTAAACATCAATTATTAAGATTTTTAGACTGTAAAACTATATTATATTATAAATATTATAATTAAACAGCAATTATTAAAACGAACGAGCAATGGATGGGCATAATTAGCCATTTCCGCGCTAGACTGCAATGTACGAATACGAATACGATCCGCTATCAGCGGTCGGATCTGACTTTGTGAATTAAGGGGAAGGTAAGTGTTGAATTGTTCCTCTATATATTTTGAAGTGAGAAAGATTAGTGTGTAATGAGAATTTCTACATGTGTTGGTGTATGAGAATGAAATATCGAAACTCAAAACTAGTTGAGTATCCGTATTTTCTACTTTTATCTTTGAATTTGGTAGTAAAATTTTTAGGCAGCGTTAGGAGTCCCGCGGAAAGTAACAGTAGGTTAGTACTTTTCTTAAGATTTTTTCTTCATAAGTAAAGTAAATTTCTTTAGCGGAAGAAAGAGTGTGCGATGATTTTTGACTCTAGTAGTGTTTACTTCGTTCAACGTATCGACGACCTACAAATTGTATGATGGTGAGCCACGTTTCTACCGGGAGGTAAATTTTGAGGAAATTATTTATCGTGTTGGATTCTTGCAGTTTCTTCGTTGGATTGTAAAGTGACTAATGCCATGAATAACAGCGATTTTGTAATTCATGTACAAAACGAAAGAAGGAGTACCTTCGATATATTTTGTGAGAAACTTAGGTTAGCGTTTGCGTTGCACTTACCGACCACATGTTTTGAATCCATTGAATGTAAGTCCATCCGTCAGTATAGGCTATTAGTATTAGCCCTATTTGGTATACTCTATAATATTAGTTGTTTAGGAAAGTATATTAAGTAATTTGTTTCCGATTTGGAATAATTTAGTGGTATGGCCACCAGCTGGATTCGATCCACAGACCAGAACACGTACTTGGCTAATATTGCCTAGAAGCATAGAAGTTTTTTGAGTTCTTTATATAAGTTATTTGATTGCAACGGCATATCTGTTATTCGTTTTCGTAACTAAATACTCATAAGTAGCGAGTAACGAAAATTTCATTCTTCGATATTCTTAGAGTATATAATTTCCATGTGTTTGAGACTGCTTTTTTGAAGTTTTGTATCTTGATTTGTTACTGAGATTATTTACAGTGAGTGTGGAAAATATTCATTATTTATCGAAACATAAGAAATGTAGTTATTTTGCACTTATTTGGAGGTGTGCGATTTGTCAGTTCGCATTTCGATATTCTGTTCAAGTTTATCATCATTTTCATTTCAATAATTTATGCATGTTGTACGAATTGTATAACAGAAAGAGAAAAAATATTAATTACAGTTTTTATATAAAATTTGAATTTAGGAATTTCCCTTATGAAATACAATAGTAGGTTAGAACCTCTGAACCTACAGATGAGAAATTTTAATTGTGGGGTGTTTCATAATATCCTCCCTATGTTTCAGTGCTTCTGGTCTTACTTCTGAGAGTAATCTAGAGAATCTAGAGAAGACTCCTGGTTTATTGGGAATCTTAATGATTGGAAGACTGGTCCATTCCAGGGGTAGGAAGATCCTATCTTGGTTCCACCAACATTTCTTTATTCTTTACTAGATTATAAGAATCAATTATATTAATATACTTGTAAGTAAACCTTTCTTCATATATTTGGACATTTCAATCGTTCAAGAAGGTGATCAAGACTTATTCAAGATGTGCACAAGATGAAGTTGAAATTTACATGAAGTGAACTGTTTAGAACAATCTTCACTACATATATGATCAGCATTAACCCTATATCACTCTATAAAACGTCAGGACTTCAGCATATCAGGACTAATAAAAACATGTCATCCTGTACGCACTGTGTACGTATCGCTTAGATTTATAATTGCTGTTATCTTGTAAATACTTATACATACATATAAATAACTCACCAAAATTGTAAAAAACATGAGGCGAGCAACCACATATCTCCATTAGTGGTTTAAATTTACACTGGAGTCTACAAGCCACTTGAGTGTAAAAAGGACTTATGTCAAACTGTTTTTCTTCCCGAAAGAAACATTTCCTTTGACTAACTGTTAACTCCTTCACAGCTGGTGTACTTGTTGTCGCAAATAAATTGATTAGATATACATGTGTCTTTCTATCACCAGGATACACTGCAAAATTTTTATTTCTTTGTGGAAATTCGTATGGAGAATTTAAGAAAGCCTGCAAAGAGTCCAAGAATTACACATTCCACAAGACACTTAGTAATCGTGTAAATTAATTGTGAAAATTTCAACACGTTCTTGTAGTTACGACACTTATTAATTGTACTAGGTGTACTTATCAAATATAAGCGCTTCGGAACACGTGAAACAAATTTGGCACGCCGATCTCGTATCTTCACTACGTATAGTAGACCTTTTCCATGAAATCTTTTGATTTATCATAGCATTTCGGAAACGCATTCTAGTTTAATTTCGTTCGCCCATGAGAGGAAGGAATTGAAGCATCCCACCGAATAACGCTGTGAATTTCGGTAGCACATTTCAACAGATAACGTGACTTTCCTGCGGTCCGCCATCTTGCTTGCACACGCAGTGTTGTTCCGCACAGAGCCCAGTTAGCCAGCATTCTCCATCTCTTGACCAATGACGAAACGAGCCTTTCACTATATGTCAGTCATGTTCCCTACAGCATGATTCCACTGGTAACTCAGCTTTACAGCTTTATTCTGAGGAATACTTCAATTCTAACTTGGTGAAATTTGTTAAAAGTATAGTTACGAATCGTGACAACACATTCGAAGGTAAAGAATGGAGATAATTGTAGGGAATGCAAATGCTGAAGCATGTGTAAACCAGATTACCATCTTCAATGGTTCTTCATACCCTGGCGCGTATTAGAGTTTGGTTTAAGACCAGAAAGCTATCACCGTATCATAATTGCCAAGATTATGAAATTAGTATTAAATTACTTTCCAGTTCTGTTAATCTCAGAATGCTCGTTAAAACCTCAGCAATAGTTTCTTGAAGTTGCATTTGTCACTGGTAAGTGTTTAATCGTAGCAACCAGAGTCCTGGATTTGTTCCCGAACACGACCTGGCCAGGCTCTATTCTACCATACATTCCGGCTCGATACGAACGATATGTAAAATCGTTCAGTCCTGACGTGATGCGTCAGAAAAATAGACTACGAACTCAATTACTTACTTTTCCGACCGGTCCGGCTTTAGGCCTGGTTGAGATGGAGCCAAAAAGTTTGGATGTAGAATAGGGATATGCCGAGATCGGACTGAAACGAAGAAGTCTGCTGGCAATGACGGAAGCCAATTTTTCAATTGGTATTTTGTTAGCGACGTTGTGATTGTTACGAAGCAATGAGCGTCGTTCCTTCATTGTGCCGACAATCGCGAAGTTCATATCGCTCTTGAGTTAAAGTCGTAACTTGTAATAAAAAAATTCTTTGTTACATGTTTAACCTTGTGACCTTCAGTGTTGGCGGACTCTTGTGATTTTACAATCGATACAATAAAGTTTTGTGGTTTGTAAATTACGCTCTTTTCTAGTCGTTTCTTTAGACCAGGCGTTTATGTGTTTGTTTTCTTGATCCTAGTAGGTTTCATTGGTGATTGTTGTAATGTTGGTTTTAGAAG
Organism: Lepisma saccharinum; assembly: GCA_022664845.1. Taxonomy (NCBI): domain Eukaryota; kingdom Metazoa; phylum Arthropoda; class Insecta; order Zygentoma; family Lepismatidae; genus Lepisma; species Lepisma saccharinum. Next base: position 143,231 of record JAGDQP010000676.1, read on the forward strand.
TATTGGCTGTAATGGAACGTACAATTGGGTGATTATCAAAATAGGAATGTTAACTATAGTTGTTGGTTAAAAGAGCGGAAAAGATGATTAAATGGCTTTTATAATTCTATAAAATAAGAAAATTACAATTTTCAATGCTATTGATTGTTGGTATTCACTCCGAAGTCAACGATTGAAAATGTAAAAAGTATTTAGCGTTTTGCTATTGAAAGAAACTATTCAGAACAAGATGATTAAACTGAGTATGAAAATCGGAATCCAAAGAAGTAGTAAAAGTTGGAAATCAAATAAAGCAACTTGCGTTTGTTCTAAAAGCAAAATGACCTCGGTTTATTTTAGCTCCAATGCTAAAAACCCTTTTAACAGGTTATACAATTCTGTATGAGAGAAAGAATGCGCATTTTGGGTAATTGGGAAAGGAAGTTGAATTAGAGTTATTATGTATATCATAATCATTTATTATTTATTTATTCATATAATATTCGTAGAGGTCATTATGAGATTTCTGCTCCTAATAACAATTTGATAATAAATATATCATTATTGCGTGAAACGAAGATGAGATAGAGACTGAAGTCGCAGCAATTTAAAAATGGTAAGGAAGAACACAGATGAACTTCCTATCGAGGAGCTATTCTCAATAGTGAAGAAGACAGGTGAAGCCTTATTACTTCATTGATCATTACTGTGCAATAATCATAGAAAGACAGGGGTGGTTCATAATAAATGTTGTTCTTGTTGGATGTGTTTTGTGGTTCTAAATAATGTTATGAACCAGGAGATGATTGATTGTTTGTGTTTACTTATGTACTTAGTTCTCAATTATTCTAGAACGAGTAGCAGGTGAGGAAGTTATGCGTTAATTTAGTATATTGTTCGGACTGGATAGTTCGATATCATAGGCGATTCTGAGAAGATTGTGGTCGATAATTTGGAGCTTTAGACATATTTTCAGGTTTACTCATATCCAAGCTGTGAAGTCGTAAGCCAGTAGAGGTGTTGGGAAAGCGTAATATATATTTATGCCAGTTGATAGTTTGTAAACCCTGCTTGTTTCCGTAAGGCGTTTTAGAATTGAATTTTATTTATGGCCTTTAGGCATCTGAGGCTCAGGCAGGGTCAGGAGATGGGAGGGGAAAGGATTCGAGAAGGTCTATGTTGAAGGAGCCATTCCACACCTTGTTGAACACCTTTTAAAGGAAACACTTTTCGATATCTCATAGCATTTTGCAACTACAATAGCAATTGTGAAGGTCTATATCATTTTGGTGTAGAGGGCTTTTGAAACTTTTGGATACAGCAACTCATAGGAAATTGTAAACATGGGTTTGACACTAAAGTGAAATTACGAAATTGAATTTGCGGAATCAAATGGTGAAATTTTTGAAAACAGATTCATCCTGTAAATGCTACTACGAGGTTCAACTTTAACATTTTAAATAAACCCATCGATTGATATTTCTATAATATTAATAATATAGTTTGTGTTAAGTTTATTACGAGATAACAAAATAATTCAAATCATTCACTGACGAATATTCTAGTAACTAACTGTTAGGCCATAACTGAACACGAGAAACAAAATAATACTGTACTATAATCTATTAAAAGTATTAAAATTTAATTTATTACAAGAATTCTACTTAATGTATATTACCCTCATATTGAATCTGCTATAATACATTGATAATACTCTCGAGAAATCTGGTGTTATGTGATAGAGATGCAACTTAAACGCTTAGCACCTTTTAATGTGATGTCCATTATATATAAATACCTTAATATATTTTGGTGTATAAGCGATAATGAATCCCAACTTTGGATCACTCATATCATATATCAGACTGCTGTCATCCACATTGCTGAAAATGGAAAAAAGTTACTGTTTAGTCACTCAAAGTAGTTCTTTAGCTACGTCTACAAGCAAACGACCAACTTAACAACGCATTACCGGTATCAAATGAAGAACATATTGTTATTGTTATTTGATAGTGCAACACTGCCGAAAGAAGCAAAGAGTCTTTCAGTCTTGAAGTCTTGAATCAAATAATCTTGAAGATTTAACAGAATCCCATACGAGAGCGCACACGTTCGGCAAGTCTGTACGATTCAAGGGACTTTAGAACGCTATGCGGAGCTATAAATTAACTTCGGGTGCCCGAACAGAAGATTAGTTAAAATTTAAAACGCTATAAGATAATAAAGTTGATAGCAAGCTTCTAAAACTAAAACGGATAAAATATAATTTTCACTTAACCATTTTGTTAGAAATGTATTTCAAGAATTCCAATTAAAGTGTTCGTGAAAGTGGACAAAAGATATTTTGGGCCTCATTAACTTGATGAAAATTTGCGACAATTTGAATAGAGGTCAATAGATCTATAGAGAAGACTCGATCAAGTAAATTAGAGACATTTATGCTCTTCAGCTTACTTTCTATACTGAAAATAAAATACATCTGCTCTATTGCGCTATATATTACATAAGAAGTTGTTTTATCTCTTTGCCAAACTGATACGAATTTTGCAGTTTAAATCATTGTAGCGCTCTTTGTGCGGAATTAGCTTTCATTTGTTTTCGCGCCATTTGAGTACTAGTGCTGTCGCCTAGGTGGGCACCTTTGTAATGTAAAAGCCTCGTGGCATCAGTTTGATTTCGGTAAGTTCGGAGGTACAACTGAAATATTTATCTCTGTCATTTTCTGGACTGGTAATAATTGTAATTTATTTCGAATATTATTTTGAATATCCTCAATAGTGGGCAATTATATTTGAGTTACCATAGTGCATCAAAGGGAGCGATGTGGACAAATGGTAGAAGGAAGTATTAACCGTTCCATGACCCAACATTGAATTAACCGACGGACTTGTTCCATTGCTACTGTCCACCATTCCGTGCTCCTGTAGCGTATGCTCAAATCCAAGAGTGTGTATAATTTGTTTGAGTGATCGAAGCTTGTATTATATGTTTCTATTAATTCATATTGTTGTATTATCAGTTTTCCTAACAACTCCGCTTTCTGGATTCCTCAAAGTAGCGATAATTGATTTTGTATATTTTACATCAATTCATTTGCACGTAGTCTTGAGTTTCCACTTGATTTCTGGTAAATCATTTCTTCTAAAAGGCATATTCTCACTAGGTTTAGAAATTACTGCCTTGAGAATAAGCGATTAACAGAGTAATGAATTACAATCAAATAAAATCACAGGAGACATTAATCTGATATATAACCTAGAAAGGGGATTTAACCAGTTAAGCCATATTTCTTTCACAGCAAAATTTTCCTCTAAGACGCATGTATGTTTGTGTATAAGTTACGTTAAGTTGTACAATTTTGAACGCGAAATATAATACGCATGCAGCAAGTTATAGTTCTGGTCAGTGTTTATTCAAAGTAGAACTAAGGATAGTTCCGGAAAGAAAACGTTGAACACATTGGGCAATAGCCTGTGCTTACTTTCTAAGAATTAACGATGCACTCGGAATTAGAAATTAATGAGGAAAGACAAAACAAAATGCACATTTATTGTAATGGAAAGAAATGAGAATGCAACTTGTAGAGTGTTAGTATTTTCTAGTATATGAGTAGTAATTATTTTAATTGATAAGTTGTTAAATGAGTGTGCACCAGTTGTGGACCATTGACAAATCATGTGTGGAAATTGTGCATAATAAATATTTTCATTGAAGTGCTGCTTATACATTTCAAATGCCTTATGGCTTAATCTGCTAAAAGTTTACCATTCATATTTAAGTAAAGAACTTATAAATAGTGAAGTTTCAGATTTATGCTAGCTTATAGTGACTGGGTGCTGAGTCCACTCTGTACCCCTTGATTGCGATTTCTTGTTGGCATTATTCCGGTATCAATTGCTGATATTTATCAAATATTTGGGACCGGAGTTTTGGTAATAAGTGGTCAGATGAGTGGCGATGGGCATGAAAAAGCCGAAAGTGCTCCATAATGCTACAAAACTATTATCCGGAGAAAGCTTGTAGCGGACAATAGTACTAAAGAGCTTTCATGTCAGTAAATACAACCGCGAATGAAAGTGTTAACAACTTTTCAAGTTACGTACGAATGTAAGAAACAATTACATGCATTCGAAGAGCTAAAACATTTGGTATATTAGAGAATGTCTTCATATTATAAAAATTGACGAGACGGAATGGGAAAAGTCTCGGATCTGTTCTGATACATTTCGATCCCTGGCAACCATCCACTGGAAAGTACACATATGCACTTTCCTTATTTTACAAAAAAGGAATTCTCTGTCAAAGAATGGTTTCGTTGTGAGATACTAATATAGCAAATACTTTGATAAAGGGATGTAACTTCAGTAATCCCAATGAACTATGAAATTAACCGTAGTTTATAACATTTCAAGAAACAATGTTGGTCAGTTTCAGTAAAAACCGTCATAAAATAATAGTAATGTAGAGATGTTAGATCTTATTTACAAAGAAAATGACATGTAGCTATCCTTTTCGATAATCTTAGTGTATCAACAGGGAAACACACTATATTATCACCTGTCACTGGCTAGCGTTTCGCCCATTCCGAGCCCCATTTCTAGAAGGGTCCCAGCCGATCACCGGCAGAAGTGAATAATCGCTTGTTAAGATTAATTAATGAAGCACATCGTTGCTGATCTGAGATGTAATAGCTATGCCGTCTCAAGTTTCATCCCAAGTAGCATAGATAATCGGCCAACGTTGACGAATCGTCGGATGGTCGGGGAATTGTTGACATTTGGTCGGTCGTTTTGCCAACAATTAATCAACGTTGCCGAACAGTGACACTTGAATGGCATTCTGCGTTATCATGCCAACCAATACATCTTGGGCCCAACGGTGAAACTTGGTTGGCAATCCGTACATTATTTACCAAGCAAGGAAAACGTTGGCCCAACGTCGGTAAAATGTTGGCTAGATGGTTGGAGAGGAAAGACGTAATATGTTTGCTTGAAAGAAAGACTGATTTTCCCTTGTTGTATTTTTACATGCGATCTCTACCAGATTGATTGCAGTATGTGCAAGTACATTGGAGTCGATTACATTTCACCAGTACATTTGGGTCGATGCAGTAAACAATTTCATTTAATCTTTCTTAATTGTGTGTCTTTTAATCATCACGTCATGTGGGTTTTGTGTTGGACAAACACCGTGCGCACTTTCTTCGTTCCACCAATTCATCTCATCATCATCTATCCACCCTGAGCCAAAGTTGCCTAAAGACCTTGTAGCGTGACAGAATGACCACTGCCAGATTTGGCTATCTTGCCT
>JAGDQP010000677.1:0-15625 GCA_022664845.1 Lepisma saccharinum
TGGGGGTGGGGTGTAAAGTCAAAATTGGGATAATTAGAGTTTTGCACATTTTCTATCGATTTTTGACTGAAAAAATGTTAAAGTTTGGGGGGTCGAGCATTTCGAGGGTGATACCCCCACAGGGTCTGTCTGGCGGAATCACTGCAATAAGCCTCAAATTGGAATTTGAAGGCTCGGTTTGTCATGGTGCCGGCAATTTTGATTATTTTTATAAAGGCTTTTTTACAGTCTCAGAAGGTAAATATCGGGTGGTATCCTAACTGGCACCTTGTGCGCTTCATTCGTAGTCAATCTTATCTTAAAAGTGATGCAGTGACGTACGGAGCGGCCGTAGCTCAGGGATAGAGCGTTGGCGTAGCATTCGGGAGGTCAGAGTGGGTTCGATCCCAGCGGCCGACCATCCTGACAGTGTTTCCTGTCACAACAGGCAAATGCCGGGATGGCATCTTCAACATAGACTCTGGCCGACACCTTCCCCTATACTTTTCCCTCCCCTATCCTGACCTGAGCCTTAGATGCCTAGAGGCCATACAATTCAATTCAATTCATGTAGGGACGTCATTCCCCAGACGAGACAAGCTTAGGGCGCAACTACGGTTTTAAAAAACTGGAAGGATGTATAGTTTAATTTGTTTACCTATGCATATTTGTATAGAGTTAAATTATTAAACTGGAAAATAGGTTCTAACGTTAAAGTAGAATTTTGATTAAGCACCTTAGCAAACTTGAGACTTTCTAAGAATGGAACCTACAGTTTATGTTAAATTGGCATCTCAACACTATACCTTCAACCTACCCGATAAAGAGATAAATAATGTATATTAAACTCTTCTTAAAGACTGTGCATTTAGAAAAACGCTTCATAAACATAAAAATCACACTACTACTATATAAATTACCTGAGCCCCTTAATTTTGTTTAAAAAATAATGAGGAGGCACAAATAAAAATGACAAAGAATGTAATGTGAGCTATTCTTGGGGTGTAATAAGCTTGGAAAAAGTGTAAAAAAATGTACAGAATGTGAGATAAATCTGCTCCCTTAATAGTGCTGAAAAAGTGCTCGAAAGCGCAAAAAAAATGTTCTTAGGATTATAGTGCTTTTATTATGTTCAAATAATGCGCTCGATTTATGTAGTACTTATAATGGAACACATTCGAACACTTCATAACACTTTATTACACAATTGGTATACTTTTAAAACACATTCCTGCTTTTGAAAGTGCCCTAAAAGTGTAAGAAAGTGTTTTTTTTTTTACAGTGTAGAAATATCATGTCCTTCCACGTGAAGGATATAGACAAATAAAGTGTTAAAGTTGATTGTGTTCTTCCTAATTATACTTTTATCACTGTAAGTACATAGACAAACCAACAAGATTTATAGTAATATTTATTATGCTTGTTATCGTACACCGCCAGAACTGGAGGACATTTTACACTTTTGTTTCGTTTGTATGGTAGAAAGAAGCGTATTTTCTCGAGGCCATGCGGTTGTTAAGAGAGGTTCCCTTTAGTAGAATGATAAGCTAATGTTATATTTATTTACACCTGTTTTACATAATTTCCTTGAATTAAAGTTGTCCCATTGCACTCGAAACTTCTTGACAAAAAATGTAAAAAAAATTTAAAAAAAAAAAGAGATGTGAAATGAATACAATGGAGGGGTGTACACATTTTGGCTATAAATGCAACTATCTGCACCTAACATTATTTTACAAACTAGCAGTGGTCGACAAATTATACAATCCATTAGAACAGCGAAGTGATGTAACTTTAGCTACAGAAAAATAGTATTCTTTACAAGTACTATATTTCTTTTTACAATTTCTAACGTGTTTTACTATTTCTTGTTGGGTTGTCTATGTTGGTGATCCTATATAAAAAAGGGATTCCTTTTAAAAATAGTAAAAAAATAAATAAATCAGAATTTCATTATGTTCACAATATTAATGACCGATATTGAGCGATGTCGATCCATATTGAACAATGCCGATGATCAACGCCGAACGATGTCGATCCATATCGTTGACCGATATTGGCCAAAATGTTTGTCATCCAATATGGGGCCCATGTCGTTGAACGATATCGATCGATGTCGTAAAATCTAATATGCCCATATCGGACGACGTGGACGTGCTACTTGGGGAGGTTGGTCATCGTATCAAGCTTGTTGCCGGCAATGCTTGTGCGACCACCTTTCTACCTCAGCGTATCAACATCGCAGTTCAGCGAGGGAATGTTTCATCTATCCTAGGTTCGCTGTCTCCTGGGAAGGAGTGAGAAGAGACTTTCCTTCAATAAATGATGTAATGAGTGGTTATCTGTTTCTAAACTATTCGTTTAGATTTTATATTTTTTTTAAAATTTAAATTAATTTGTTTGTAAACTTACAAATAAATTAGAGTTCAGATTTTTGAATTCAAATTTGGTATTTTTGTATAGTACGACTATTAGTGTTGCAAGCGTATTTTATTCACCCCGCACCAACGGACGGGTACTTCGGCTAGTAGGTTTATATTTTCATAACAACAATCAAGTAATTTCAACAATGAACGAAAAGAAAAACGGATGGAATTGTTGAAATTATTACGAAATTTCAGAAAGTTTAAACTCTCTAGGCTGTAATTTCTAGGAGCAACATTGTAATTTTGTACAGCGATTAAAAAAAATGTTACAAACACGAAAATATTGCTCTATTGAAACTGCTATCTAACGTAAGGAATTGTTACTTTTAGTCTACACTTAAATTCCAGAAGGAAACTTGTTTTCAATGAGTAACCAAACCAGTGTTTGCAGGTGGAGGGAAATTTCCCGAAAAATGGGAAAATCTTGGCCAGAAACTGAAAGGGGGGAAAAAATCGGGAAATATTGTTGCATCTATTTGTCACATTAAAAAAAATCAATTAATTTTTAAAGAAAACTTAGAATCCGGGAATTTTTTTTACAAAAACTGGGAAATCTTTTAGTATTTATAGCGAAATATTGCAACGGGAACCTGACAACACTGAACCAAACGCACATTGATGTTTCAGATCTTAATTTCTCGTTGTACTGTACAATCAAACTACGTCTTAAGTACACTACATAAAATACTCTGAATTAGCGATTATGTTTGGACTTAAGTGCGTAGTTTCTAGAACCATTTGTTTTGGGGTTAGGCGGGAGGGTGGGGGTGGGGCTGGGGTGCGTGGAGTGAAGTTTAAATAGAAAAGTAACAAGAAACAAAAGAGGAGATGACGAAGAGGACTGTGTTCATATTGTTGTTCTCGCAGTGGCCTTATTCAAGGTCTGTTCCACACATGAATACATGCATAAGCTGCTATTGTTTTCAACTGTTTTGAATATAAGTGGAGCTTTCAAAAATACTTGGAACAATTTGCAAGGTGAGGAAAACGTCATATATTTTTTTGTACTATAGGACGGGATAAAAGAAAAAAAAACTCTTACACGAGATCTTCTTTAGATGTTATTCCCAGAAACTTCTCGGCTTTCATTCTAGACCATCATTCTGAGACCTTCCCTGATTTTCTCCATACTCCGAAAACAATTATAATTTACCGGGTGTCCGTAGCTCTGGTAATAGAGCGTTAGCCTAGCATTGGTCTGTCCTGACTGAGGTTTTCCCAAGGATTTTCCTCAGTCACACTAGAACAGTACCTACAAAACTAGTCTCTGACCGTCTACCTTCCAACATCCCCTTCCCTCCCCCACCCTTACCCCGTCCTAAGCCTGAGGAGTATATAATTAAAATTCAATAATAATTATTTCCACTAAAATTATTGAATATAATTGTCTCTCAGACAGTTCCCGATCCCGAGCGAAAATTTCAAGCCATGCGATTCATAGGACGTCGTTGGGATGTCATAAGTTATGCAGAGTTGCTAACTGAACATAAAGTATTATTTTTCTAAATGGTATTACGTTGGATTTCTACAGTTTTAGAATGAATGCTAATTAGTCGAACATACTCTTGCACTTACTTTAAATTGTGTTGCAGACTTTGGGATATAATAGTAAGACAAATTGTTTTAAAAAATATATATGTTGCATTTGGCACCACTGCATTGGCTGTTTCGTTGCACTAAGATATTTGGATACAGCAAATGTTGCCGTAATCCTCATACTTATAGCTAGGTACAGTAGAAATTCGTGATTCGCGAAAATTTTAAACACTCTAAAAATCACATGGAGTAGAAAGATATTTCTTAACATTTTTTGAAAATGTGCTTTTTAACTCACAAAGTACTTTACTTCCTTCACGAACAATGAGCCATACTCAAGAAATTATACAATTCTAATTCATTTATTCACACATATAACGCCTAAACAATCGAAAAACAACATATAATTCGTCTTCAGAAATCTGCAATCAAACTCGGGGAGCACAGAGAATGTTAGAATTTAGTAAACTAAATTATCTATAGATGGCAGCAAATTTGCGAACACGGTTTACCATCTAGCGGGAAAAAATACGAACGACATGATCACAAGGGCATCCATTATTTTCGCTAGGCGGTGTTCATGGTGAAAGGTTTTACGAAGACAAGTCGAACTCGTGAAATATCATGTCCCCGATAATTTTCCTATCGGTAAAAGCGAAACAAGTTTCAAGTCATGAAGTAGTTATAAGTGGGAATAAATAATTAGGGCTATATAATTAGCAGTATTAGCAAATTTGAAAAGAAATTCATTTTATGTAGGTTTCTAGCAATAAGCATTAGTGCAAGGTTCATGTTTAAAGTTTTAAAAATGTTATTATTGGAAATAATTATTTATCATTTTTAGGCACTCAAGGAATTTACTCTTGTGCTCAAGAAATTTTACCTTGTAATCACGATCTTTTAGCATCTCAATAAATTTAAATAGCTTTATTCAAAAATTTCTACTGTCGTTACTCATAGTTGAGAACTTCTTCCAGTTTTCATTTAACATGTACACACTGCAAAAAATAGCTGTGTTAATTCAACATAATGCGGTGTCCCAGCGTGACTACCACTTTTGTGTGTTAAATCAACACAACACACGGTGTTGATTTCGGTACTGTGAAAAAAAACATTAAGGCTGCAGCAAGATTTGAACATGGGTTGCTTAGTTAGAAGTCGAGCGTCTTACTGACTTGGCTAAACCGTCAGACAGAAAAGGCACTAGATGCAAACGATATTTACTAACAACATTCGAGTTAAACGACTACACTGTAGATTTAAGCAGTGAAGGGGGTCAAATATATGTTGCTGAACCCCCAAAACAAACTAAGTTACTTGCACGACTTATCCCATGGTTTAATCACTTCCTATTTGCCAATTGAGAACCAGAATTCCCATTCATTGAGAATATTCTATTTCTATGAAAGCAAGCAAGATGGAGACAGCCAAACACTTCAGCAGCATTACTGCTTTCTTATCGTAACAACATGTCAAATGCTGCGCTTGCTTTCATAGGAATGGAACATATTCTTAATAAGTGGGGATTGTGATCCCTAAGTGACCGGTGGAAAATTGATTAAATCATGGCATAAGTCGTGAGAGTAACTTTGTTTATGTTTGGGTTTCAGCAACATTTTTTTATCCTCTATATTGTTGCAATCTGGTGCTCTTTCTGTCTGACGATTTAGCGAAGTCGGTAAGACGCTCGACTTCTAACTGAGCCACCCATGTTCAAATCTAGCTGCAGCCGTATATTTTTTTTCTCCCAGTACCGAAATCAACACCGTGTGTTGTGTTGATTTAACACACAAATGTGGTAGTCACGCTGGGACACCGCATTGTGTTGAATTAACACAGCTATTTTTTACTGTGCAGTCAGTCCCCTGTCGTGATATGTCTATTCCGGATAAATAGATTGATCGATTTTGAGTACAGTTTTCTGTAACGTAAAGAGAATGTGTTTTTCTGTAAGTTACAAAAAGAACTGTACTCAAATCGATCTATCCATTCTCAAAGTTATTTGGAGATGAAACTTTACTACTGGGTACAAATTAGGGATGGTATCGAGACGAGACAAGTCTCGTTCTTGTCTCGAATTTTTAATGATGGTCTTGGTCTTGGTATCGTCTAGACCTAAAAGCTCCGGTCTTGGCCTTGGTCTTCGTCTTGGCCAGTACAAGAACGAAAGTATTAACAGTATTAACATTAACGAAAGTATTACGATATAATATATTTTACGGTTTTACATTTTCAGTTTGAGATTTACATTAGAAATAATATTCTGATAAAAGGAGAAAAAAAACATCACAATTTAAAATGATAAAGAAGTTTTAATTAGAAAACGCTATCTGATTTGCCCGCCTGTTTGGTGCGGGGTAAGTAAACTCTGTTGTCACCCCCAATACCGATGGGGGCTGAACTTGGACTTAAACGGCATTGGAAGTGTTACTCAGCAACCCCGAAAAATATGGATTCGACACTATAATATCAGCCGTTTTCTATTATTCTTACATGTCACCCTTTCCCATTGTCACCCCTCCCTAGGGGTGTGTGTTACCTAAGATAGGAGTTGTTAATGAACTGATAGTCATGCCAAATTTGATCTCTTGGAGGTAGTCAACCCGTCGAACAACATTGTAGTGTGGGTTATCGCGTGCTTTGTTTTTTAATTTTCCATTATTTTTACCACAGCCTTTGGAATTCAATGGACAATTACATGGTCGATTATCTCTGAAAATAATAATTCTAGAATCAAAGTGATATGATAACTTCCCAGCCCGGTCCAGTGTCTGATAATGTGTGAAAATTCATTCCAATCGGTCAAGTACTTTTTTGCGTGATGCTAATTACCTAATATTGACGTTTTGCTAATTCTAAATTCTAACTACATTGACTGAATAACTATTACATTAAAAATGAAACATATTTATATTTTAATCGAATTTTTTTACCAGATAGATTTCTAGATTTATATGTATGTACAGTATGTGACAAAAATATTTCTTATTGCCAAATTTAGTACAAGGAAACAATCAAATACAAAGAAAAAAATATTGTTTACCGAATACATTAATTAGTTTGTTTACAATACTACTCTTAACTGATTAAAAGAGCTAAGTCACATATGCATAGGTATGAATTACAGCTCCACTATACATTAAAGTAAAAAGAAAAAGAGTGAAATGTATTCCCGGTAGGCACTATTTTCAAAAACAATACTACTTTTATCGGATGTGCAGTTATATCTACGTAATGATTAATATTTTAAAGAAAATCTTTGCGGAATCAATCTAGTAGAAATTGATGGAACTGAGAACGTGTTAACAGAAGTAAAAGATAATCAGCAGGGAGAAAAATTCGTAGAATGAAATAAATTTCTACATGTGTACGTCCCTGAATCAATCTCCAACACAGAGAATTAGTATATTAGTATCATCACAGATATTAAAAATAATAACAATAATAATAATAAAAACGTAGTTTTAAGAAATTTAGCTAATGTACAATTACTCTTTTTTTTAAAAAAAAAATGTCTGAATTGGTTGCAGCAAAATCAAATACGGTATCCAACGAGAGACAACACATAAACAATAAATACGTAATTTTTGAATAACAAAACAAGACAGATTTAGAAAGAATAATTACTCAAAATTATATTTGATATTAGTCAGGCATGCATGAACTTCTAAATGTAACCAAAAAGAGAAAATGACCTTTTATCAAAAAGCAAAACAAACAAACAAAACATACATTTATTTAGGTAAAGTTCTTAGTCTCGCTCGAGATGAGAATCTTGATATTTAAGTCTCGGTCTCGTCTCGAGTCTTGAGGAGTAGGTTTCGGTCTTGGTCTCGTCTCGAGTAAGCTTCGACGCATGGTGTCTCGATTTCTAGATCTTACTCGAAATCGAGACGAATCTTGGTCTCTGTAACATCCCTAGTACAAACATTTGATGCTGACTGTACCATACCGACATGGTAATTGTTTTCGCGCATTTACAAGAGGAATTCCTTGTTTAGGACTTAGAAACAAAACTTCTTGTTTTCGTGACTGTGAACCCTTCCTTGGTAGTGAACCGTGTCCAGGGAGAAGTAGGAGGGGGTAACAGAGATACAAGTGGGTGGTCTAACGATCGTCCTGTGTGATTATGTAGCCTCCAGTGGTGGAAATAAACCAGTAATCTGAATAGAACTCATTCTCTCTTCTAATTCCCCGAATACTTCCTCATTACTTAACCTTTTACACTAAGCCGAGGCTTCATTTTCCACATATCGAAAGCTTTCATTCATTTCTTTCAGTTTCACTGTTTGAACTAGAAACAAAAGAAGAACATTTATCAGAAGAAATATTTCGCCTACTTTTTTATTTACCTGAATAGACTGGTATAAGAAGTGTTATTTATTTTTCTCGGAAGAATTGGGTTTTACGTTTAAGGCAGCCCCATTATTCAAGATTTCTGAACCCAAATCTGAGGTTTTTCTCTCATATGCTACGAACGGTTGAAAAAAAAAGTTAAATTTAAACACAACCAATGTGCTTGGGAAACCGCTAAAAAACAAACAAAAAAAAAACAACTTTTGAACACAACCGTTTATTTCTTCTTTTTTTTAAGAAAAGGAAGATACATAAATACCCGTTGAGCAGACTAGATTTCACTTGTGACAATACAAAATCATTGACTTTTTGTGTCACGCAACATTGGATGAAAATTCCGTCTGCTGCTGAAAACAAAATGAAAGCGAAAACAGTACATTTCAATGACCTCCCATATTTAGTTGCGGTGTCGCGGTCATTTGGGTTACTACACATGTTATTTTCTACTGCCTTCCTTTCTTTTCTTTTATTGAATTAATCAAGTCAACAACAAACCAACAATAATTTAAAAAAAAACTTATTGTTTACTCGAAGCTTCAACGCTAATTTCATTGCATTTTGCAGCATTTTGAAGACCAGTGGTCTTATTTGACGCCAGTATCGACAAAAACTTGTGTTGAAACCTCAATTTAGTAGAAGATATTGGGTGACTGGGATTGGACTTGACCAATTTAATTTGTAACGGGCGTCTCATTGACAAACAACCGATGATGTTGGTGACTTTGATAACTTCCTCGGTGCTTTATTTGTAGAGCGCTCACCTCTGATATATGGGGTCTCTGGTTCGATCCCGGCTCGTACTTTGTGTGTGTTTCGTGGTGGACAAACACTGTGTGCGTGGGTTTTCTTGGAGTTCTCCCGTTTTCTCACACTTCCTTCAATTCATCAATTCAACAGGTCTTAGATTTCTCGCATCGATATCTAATGTCAGGGTAATGTAACCCAGAATAGGTATAAACGAATATATTTAAAAGCAGGGTATCTTACTGACTTTTCTACCGACGCATTTGGAGCTAACAAGGGAACTCTGCAACTTTCCCACCTCGAATCGACCCCAAATTTTCACCAAGCATGCGGCGTAGCATACATAGAACACAGACGCAAGCTTTTGTTTCGCAAATTGTCGGAACATACATTATGAGCCACATATGTGTCTTGATATCTAACGTAAAGAGACACAGAAAGCGTCGGAATGCATGCAACCCGGACGTCACTGAGGCCGGAATGCACACCCACAAACAGTATACAACGTGACAGAGTTGGAAGTGGAAATGGATAATGGGCTAAAGTCATGTACAGAAGCAGTAAGCAGGTGAGATGGGAATTATAAACATAGGTGACCTACCAAGTGTATTGTCAGGCAAAGAAGCAGGTAAAGATAACAGCGAGTGTATATGCACTGATATAAGTCTATTCGAGGAGAGTGTAAAACCAGAACAGCGTGAGTGAAGCAGAAATGCACGTCGCACCAGCAACATACTATAGCGGCGTCGTTCTCACACAAACACATCCAGACCGAATGTTGAAATTGATGTCCAACACAATATTGAAGGAAACTTTGAGCTCGTGCAAAAAGTAGCCATCTGCCTGCCACGCGTAACTCAACACAGGATAGTATTTAGTAGCTCAGTGGTAGAGTGTCGGCGTAGCATTCGGGAGAACCTGGGTTCGATCCCAGCAGCCGATCATCCTGGCTGAGGTTTTTCCAGAGCTTTTCCTCAGCCATACAGGCAAATGCCGGGATGGTACCTTCAACATACGCCCTGAACGATACCTTCCCGAATCCTTTCCCCTCCCCTATTCAGGCTTGAGCCTTAGATGCCTAAAAATACAAATTTAAAAAAAGGATAGTATTTAGGTGAGCTGAGCGGATTGTAAATACCATAAGATTGCGGAGTTTGAGAATAAATCTTCCTCACGCAGATTCGGTGCATGCTCTTCGCTTCTGACGTACTCTTCAAGCCGTCGGGCAAATAACTTATACTACAGCAAGGAATACACATGAAGTGGTTGACAGTATCGTGTGGTTTTTGGTGGAATTATTTTCACTTGCAGATCAACATAATCAGACAACGCTTGTGTTGACAAGCTGCTGTCCGTCTGCCCAGACCATGAATTTAGAAGCAGGGATGGTCCGCGCAGCAACACGCGCCTCGTTATAAGGTACCTGTTACAAGGTCTCGAATATGTGATGTTTTCTATACTATACAACCTGCATTGCGTGAGTGACGATTCGGTTGCATGCATTCCGGCGCTTTTCGTGTCTTTACCGTAGACATCGACACACATACGTAGTTCTGAATGCATGTTTCGACAATTCGCGAAGCAAAAGCTTAAGTATGTGTTCTATCTGTGCTACACCGCATGCTAGGTGAAAATTTGGGGGTGAGAAAGTTGCAGAGTTCTCTTGTAAGTTAAAGCACATATAAACATCCATGCCCAGGGCGGAATTCGAACCCACAACGTTGGAGTCACTGGTCTAACGCCTCAGACCTCACGGCTACCTCCATCGGCTCTGACTGGACTAAACTGTCAGTGATAAAACATTAGCAGAAATAAGTTGCCCGAAATCTGATTAACAAAGTTACTCCCACGACTTACGCTATACTTTTAATCACTCCTTTTGGTTATGGATTAGGGATCGCAATTCCTATTCACAGAGAAATCTCCCATTTTTGTTAAAGTAATGAATCAAAATGGCAGCAGCAAACATTTGATCAGAATTTTATGTTTCGTTACGATAAGGACCCGTTTTCTCTTTCCGCGCATGTGCGAACATTACGTGAACGGAAAATTGAAGAACTTCCACCAATACCAGAAAAGAAATTTTTCGGTGTTTTCCCAAGTTGACTGCAAA
Source organism: Lepisma saccharinum (assembly GCA_022664845.1). NCBI lineage: Eukaryota > Metazoa > Arthropoda > Insecta > Zygentoma > Lepismatidae > Lepisma > Lepisma saccharinum. Next base: position 11,155 of record JAGDQP010000677.1, read on the forward strand.
TATTAACATTTACCTGCAACATTACTGTATATATATCAAGGCACTTTCCAATTATTATTTTTTTTTAACAATGTACCTACTATTTATTGGTCAGTATTGTAAAGGATGGTTTTCCAGCAAAGATTACCAAGGAATCTTTAACAGCAAGTAATCCTAGTGAAGAACGAAGAATAATGCCAGAATAACCATCTCTTTCTAGCGAATCAAAACTCACTTTACAAAATATTTTTATCACTGTTCATTAACATCATAATTGTTACAATTATTATCATGTGTTTTTTTTACATGCTATTCACAACATATTATTGTATACAATATAATAGAAATTCAAGAATGGAATAGCACTTGTCAGCATGTAAACTCTTTGGATGATGATAAGCATCTCTTCTGTGAATGTCAAAAGTACAAAAATGCAAGAAAAAAAATCTCTTGAATCAGTTATCAAAAATTAAAGTATCTTCGTTTTCTATCCACCCTCTTTTAGCAGAACCTCAAATAAAAATAGGATATTTCCTTTTAGGTTTTTTAGGTACAACTAATGTAACCACCTAAATATAAAATACATTTCTCGAAAATCAACTGAAACATTTCCTAACTAAAACACGAAGGGTCAGCTTCTACAATCGACCGCTAAACTTGTAGTCGTCAGCGCTAAAGTTGAGACCAAGTCTGATTTTGGCCAATGAGAATTGGCCTCAACTTAACGCTGACTACAAGTTTAGCGGTTGATTGTAGAAGCTGACCCTAAGTCAGTTGGAAATATTTTCAATTATATCAATTATGGCTACAAAGTTTTAATGGGGCTCAATCCCAGTGGGGTTTCCCGCCTTTTTTCGTTTTACGTCAATTATTCAAAATTCCGTGTAGGTAAACAAAATTTAACTTTTACAGACCAAAGTTCGTTTCGTACTTGAATAACCAGTTCAATTAGCTTTAAGGAAATGTTAATAATAATTTCAGGATTGTGTGCAGACACTTTTGGGACATTATTCTGTCCCAAAAGTGTCTGCACACAATCCTGAGATTACTAGTAGCATTTCTTTAAAACTAATTGTACCCATGATTGAAGTGCCGGCCGGGTGGCCGAGCGGTCTGCGGCGGTAGGCCATCGGCTCGATGGTCCCGGGTTCGAGTCCCGGCGGGGGAATGGGTGTAGATTTTGACACTTAAGAGCTAAAAGCGAATCGTGACGGGCCGAAGTCCAAAGTTACTAGACTGGCCCATATAAAAATAAAGTTTACCAAAGTTTTCCATGATTGAAGTATGAAACGAACTTTGGTCTGTAAAAGTTACATGTTGTTTACCTACACGGAATTTTGAATAATTGACGTAAAACGAATAAAGGCGGGAAAATACACTTCCATTAAGCCTTAATCTAAAATAAAGTGCTGACAAGTAACCTACTGAGATAATAACCAGTTTATAATAATCTAACTCAATAAAAAAAAAATCAAAATCAGCTGATTACTTATATTAAAGAAACCAATTAGATTAGACGCATTTAATGAGACCAATATGACAACAATCAACTCAACAATGAAGTAATGCAAGAGTTAAATTTATTTGGCTTCTTAACGGTGTAGACCATAGAGTTAGGAATATAAATAGAGGGAACCTTAGGCTGTTTTGTTGGAGAGGGGAATGAAGCCTAGAGATTGAAGGGACGAGGCATTTCGGCCATATTAACTGGCCCCATATTTAGAGACCCTCTTTTTCTAGTATTGCCTCTCTGAGGTGCACTCCTCCTTCTATCGAAAAAGGCAATCTTCACAGTACTCGGCATAGAGGGACTCTAATGAAGCCACACAAGATGGCTGCCGATGAATTTGGCTTCATGTGACGTCATGTATTATCTCTCTATTTTCTTCCTAACTCTATGGTATAGACCCACCGCCATCTTGGTACACACTTTCCATTGACTTACATGGAAATTGTTTCACTCGTCTTATATCTCTCAGGAGCGTAATTTTTAACTTCTGTTTTCGCCCAGTTTATCGTCATGTTATCTTGGACTCGTGCTATTTTGTAGAAATGTAATATTTTACACAGGAACAGTGTAATTTCCCCTTGACATATTGTGATTTTTTTTTTAGCTTAGTATATTTATTTATTTATTTATTTATTTATATAGCAAACTATTATTAATACATTATACTTATAAATTTGAAGAAACTTCACAAACCAAAACTATACAAGAGTCAAAATAACCACCAAGACAAATTTTGTGAAAGGAGAACTTAAATAGGCTATAGACTGGCTGCCGAAACCGTGGGAAAATGAGCTTTTGAGCTTTGATATTTCCAATATCATTAACAGTATAACTGAGGCGGCATGTTGCCCTAAAAGACTTCCAATATGCTCTATCCAAAACATGCATATTCCAAATTTGTCAAATGGATGCCCAAGGGATCCTCTAAAGCAGGGTTTCTCAACGTGGGGTCATGGATTGTGTGTGAGAGGAGTTGAAAAAAAATGATCTAAGGTTTTGTAAGTTAAAGCCAGTAAATTTCAAAGAAGGTATTTAATTTTACTTGTTTCTATAATTACTAAAGAAAATGTAATTTGTTGAATAGTTTTTCGATATAATTAGGATATTTATTACTAAATACAGAAAATGAACTGTTACTTTCAAATAAAAAGCAAATATTACACAAGATAAAAAAAAAGGACAAAAATTTTTAAAACGTTACGAAATATTGCACAAGTTGACTAGGTGAGCGAGAAATCTGAGCCTATTTTGATTTAACCAGTTTCAAAATGCCCGGTTCAATTTTTGTGATTCACTTTATCAAGTCGTTTTCAGTAACATATTTGTTCTAAATGCCACGTTTTTAATATACAGACTCCTTATTAATTCGTGTAACTGAGAAACAGACTGGTAAAAGCGAAATTTTTAAAATATATTTCCATGAAATTTTCTTCAATTGCTCACAAAACTCAGTTTTGACACTGTGAAAATAATTTCCCAAACAAAATTTTAACCCCGTTTTGGGGGTTCTAACTAAAAATAAAATAGATTGAGAGTAATCTTTCAGCAGAGAGAGAGAGGGGGGGGAGAGGGAGAGATGGGGGGTTCAGTCATATACGCAAAAACTTTGGGAAATGATTTGTCATACCAAAATAAGAATAAAAGTACCTATAAAAGTGGGGCCGGTTTCGTTTCGATTTGAAGATACAGTGTTTCCAACTTAGAGCTCAAAGTCGACACATTATTTAATAAGATGAAAATGAATAATTCTTAATAAATCGGAAACGATGCATCAAATAAAAAATTCGTTTCCAGAAATTTATTTCTAGCAAACGTGGTGCATACCAGGAGTGAAACCACTATGTCACCGGGTTACAAGTGTTGTCATCCTGGAATAACATAAAAAATGTTCAAAAGGAACTACGTCATTTTGTTTGGTATTTGGCATCCTCTATAGTGATGATAAACAACATACGTAAAGCACACACCGCAGTGTTGCAAACTATGGATGAATTATCTTACGAAAATACTTAGTTTGTATAAAATCGCGAAACTCTTTCTGTCTTATCCCTAGTTTGCAACACTGCGGTGTGTGTTTTATGTGTGTTATTTATCACCACTAGAGGATGCCAATGACCTAATAAAACGACGTAGTGCCATTTGAAAAAAAATAATATTATACCAGGTTGGCAACACTGATAACCCTGTACCATCAGTCTTTTACTCTTGATATCTACCACGATGATAGAAACAAATTTCAGCAAGCAAATTTTTCATTCAATGTGTCATTCCTGATTTATAGATAATTATTTATTTTCATTCCGTTGTTAGGCGTAGACTTAGGGCTTCAAAATTGGAAACACTGTATCTCCAAAACGAAGCGAAATCGGACCCACATTTATAGGAACTTTTATTCTTATTTGGTGTGACAAATCATCTCCCGAAATTTTTGCGTATATGACTGGGACACCCTGTATATATTACTCGACGCCCCTTGCAAATTGAAATGTTTGATTTGCTCCTTCTGCCCCCATCAGAGAGATCAGCCAAAAATGTTTAAAAGTAAAGGAATGCGTGTTTTAAGGACTAACATTTTTAGCTAAGAAAAGTACACCTCTTACCGCCACGAAGGGCACAACTATTTTTTTAAAAAATTGTCCGGGATGTTGTCCCTCTTCAAAGTAATGGGAGGTCAAAAATCCGCTTAAATATGGAATTTAAGTGTTTGATTTACCTATATACAGTGCATACTGATTTATAAAAGGCTAACGACAAACTGACGATTACGGACAATGCTACAAGAAAGTAACACATGAGTCTTGTTATAATAGTATTAGCAGTAACAAAACACAATTTAAACACCAACCAAACGCATTTCTCACACATTTTATCCCCACAGAGTGTGTGTTATGTGTTTGTGTGGTACAGCATCTGTGAGAAAAACAAGATACTTTTCTCTCGTACACAAGCTTGCACGTTGTTAGTGTTTTAAAGATGCTAATC